>JABAJW010018074.1:1197-13595 GCA_018855395.1 Arthromyces matolae
TCATTAGCTATCTGGGGAAAAGATATACAAGGTAAAAGGGTGTGGGGTTCGAACTGAGTCAAGGCCTGTTGAGCGGAGAAAGGGTTCGATTCGGCGTGGCGACTGTCAGGTTTCAAGGAAAAATATCAGAGATATCATGGATGTACCCTATCATTTGCAGTTTAGATAAATCAATCTTGGCGTCCTGGTACAGCTTGAATCCGAACTTTTTTGATAAGGAGAAGGTTTCAACATATAATCGAGTTTTTTTTTGGAGGCACACAACGGTCCAATTAGAGATTAGAGAGCATCTGAGAGTTCGGAGCCACGGAAGGGGTCGACGACCAGACTATACCATCTCTATTCCGAGAGACTTGTCAATTGCGAAGAGCGCAGCCGTGACTTGAAATGCTGTTGAGCTGCCAGTGACATAGCAAAAATCTGATTTCCTTTGAGGGCTCAGTAAAAAGTGAAGATTAGTTACATATGTTCGAGTTGTCACGGGGCAAGGGCATTATTCTCATTTACCGGATCACCGGCTCATATCTTCCCCTCCATAAAACACCCCACATTTCACCATGCTTTGTCCTATTTAAACCTTTGCAAGGCCTTATCATCAACACTACTGCTATCAGAGCAATAATGATTGTAACATCATTGACCAAGCTCCTAGGGATTCGTGTGTGCGTTCAAAACATCTTTTCACCGCCTTCAATTGACTCCATGAACCGTCTAGACCTGTCGTCCAAGGGGGAATGCAATGGTTTGTACATCCAAGGGCGCTGTCCAAAGCATCTTTCCATTTTCTCACTGATATGCAGGGTATCTGTTCCCCAATTGGCTGCAGCAGTATCCGAGGCTGGTGGTCTGGGTCTGTCCATCCTTCTGAGCTACATCGCCTTCTCATTCTCACATTCAACGCCCAATAGGCATTCTTTCCGCTCTGACACAACCTTCACCCGACGCCTTGCGAACGGCGATACGTGAAACACGCAAGTTAACGTCAAAGCCGTTCGGGGTCAATATCACCCTTTTGCCCAGCATCAACCCACCTGATTATGAGGGCTATGCCCGTGCTGCGGTGGAGGAGGGAGTGCGCATATTTGAAACTGCTGGCAACAATCGTTAGTTCTGATCGTCATTTGTCCGTTTCGTTAACATGAATAACGTCGCCGATCTCAAAGCGGGGCCATTGATCAAATTTTTCAAAAGTCAAGATTGTATCGTTCTCCACAAATGCACCACTATTCGACATGCAAAGGTACCAATAAGAATTCGTTTCACGGGGAACCAATAGAATTATCGTTTGCTTACAGAGTGCAGAGCGGCATGGGGTTGATGTTCTTTCCATTGACGGATTTGAATGTATGTTTTGCAATCATGGGTGAGCTTGATATCTGTACTCAGGTCCGTCTACGTCTAGGTGCAGGACATCCCGGAGAAGACGACATCGGCGGACTTGTTCTTGTGGGTAAATTCCCCAAGTTTGATGCTACGGATGACCGATTGTTTTCTAGCTCGCACGAGCAGCTCAAGAACTCAAACTGCCTTTCATTGCATCTGGTGGGTTTGCGGACGGTCGCGGCTTTGCGGCAGCACTCAGTTTAGGAGCAGCTGTGAGTAACTATATGACTGCATATCTGAACCGTCTGTTCTAATGACATTGCGATCGTCAGGGTGTGACTATGGGTGGGAAAACGATCTTCATATACTACCTGTTCATGTTGACTGACGATGCTGAACCCAGGAACTCGATTCATGTGTACTGTGGAGAGGTAGGTTCAACGTTGTCTGAGCCACTCACTCATCGATCTCACAAATTCCAGCCCGATACACCAGAACATCAAAGACAAGATTGTGGCGTCGTCTGAAAGGGACACGGCCCATATTTTCAGGACACTTCATAACACTGCGCGAGTGTTTAAGAACAAAGTGGCGAGAGACGTTATTGCGATCGAAAAGCGCCCTGGTGGTGCTACGTTTGACGATGTCAAAGACCTTGTGGCAGGTACTAGAGGGCGTCAAGTCTATGAACTTGGGGATTCAGACTATGGCATCTGGTCTGCTGGTGTGTCCATTGGGCTGATTACTGACGTTCCTACATGCAAAGATCTTGTGAGCCGACTCGAAAGCGAAGTCGAAGAGATTGCTGGACAACTAAATGGAATGATTCATTCACAAGCTCGCTTGTAGGGCGTATCTCTAGCTATTATTTATATACCCGTGTATCCTGAGACGTGTTGACACGAGTGCCATGCATGATCATGATGCATATGATTACAACTGCCGCGCGTTTGTCAAGAATTGTTGAAGAGCTCGTGATCGCGTCGCGTCGACGGTAATTGCCGAGCCAATAGGAATTTGCGTGGCTCGGGGTCCTTGCCTTGCATCGTGTTGGTTCATTGAAGATTCCAAGCTTTTCACGGTTTGTTTTCTTTCTTTTTTTTTTTAGCTCTCGTCGCTGTGTATCCTGCTCTCCTCGCTATTCACAATGTCCGCCATGTCTCCATCAACGTCTCCAAGGCTCTCTTCAATGCCATCCTCAACGTCCCCGCCCAAGACCCCAATCGAAAACAAACTTCGAACACTCGGTAGCCCACCTTCAGATGACTCTTCAATTATTGAAGACCTTTCGTTCGACTACGTCTTTGACAACGACGGGGAGTTTGTTCGCCTGTCCAGGGGCTCTTCGTCAAAGTCAAACCACTCTTCGCCGCCAACGCCGCCGGACAACCTTCCCCAACCTTCCGATTCACACTTGAAACCCTCACCAGCTCCCGTATCCAGAAGATTATCACTTACGCGTTCGGAAAGTGCGCATCTGGTAACATCTGGCGCTGCACACAAATCGGAAGTTCCAGCATCACGGTCATTTCAACGCGTGGCTTCAGGGTCAGCATTGTTGAACAACAAAGCGAGGCCTTTGCCACGACGCGTCGCAATGGAGGAAAGTAACAAGCACCGACCTGTAACGCGGGTGACGCGTACCGTAGAACTTCTACCTCACGAGAAAGAGAATCTCAATACAGATGAGCAGGAACAGGCTCACGAGCATCACCCCGCTCGCATTCCACCATCGCGTACTGGTTACGCAAGGTCCTCTGCTCTTGATGGGCAACAACGAATCATACCAGGTCTACACAGACCCGGCCGTGTAATGATGTCGACCTCGAGTTCAAGTAGTGCTCTGAGGTCACAGGAATACAGTATACCAGAGACCCATGGAGTCCCTGCTGTTACTCCTGAAGTAGAAAATGAAGCTGGTATGTCCAAATGAACCTTATCGTCAGGTTTCACGGTCTCACAACTCCGTAGACGAGGACGCTGCTCAACTACAAATTCCTTCATCAACGCCCTTCCCAAGTTCCAACCCTCTATCCGACGTTCAAAACGCAGGCGACACGGAAGTCATGGAATCATCTCCTCCCCCAATACCAGTAGTCAGGCAACGAAGCTATGGCGTCGCTCCCAGCCATAGCGCTCGAGAAGCTGGCTTCCCCTCCGACGTAGGTTTGTCACTTTCCACCAGCACCCGACCGCGACGATCAGCCAGTCTTAGTGATGCCTTGAATCGTTAGTACTTCTGAATGTACGTGGAACAGACTCTGAATTGTCTTTTTAGACGAGGCTGGATATGGTCATCATCAACGACAACAACTGCCAGAGGTCAAGGATGAATACCTGCACATACGATCTAGTCAGTAACCATACAATCTCTTTCGGACATCAACTTGATATTCTTTGCAGGCACTGCTGCGAATGAAAACGCTGCTGGTCCAAGAAGGGTGACGTTAGAGGAGCGCGAGAGAGAAATCCGAAGTCAGTATATCTTTTCCTAAGCTCATGCTGCATTCTGATTGCCGTAACAGAATATCGTCGTGAGGAGGTGGAACGTAAAGTATCTCACTCGTCTCGTCTTGAAGTGTCCTTATATATCGAACCAGGCCGGCATGTAGAACAAGACCACCAAGAGTCTCAACATGACCTTGGCCAACAGCAACCCGTTATCTCAGCACATCGCCAATACGGTCACAGACGCCGCGATTCTGACACCTTGAAATCTATGCCATTATCTGCAGGTCTAGGTTCACCCACGGTCGTAGAAGCGCCGCGTGTTGGAGGAGCGTCACCATCTGGCGCTAGCAAACTGGGTCGAGCAACCCCACCAGGTACTAAAGTGGGTCGTGTATCTCCGCCTGGCAAAGTTTCTCCGTCAGGCTTCAAAACGCGAGCATCCCCTCCACTAGTTAGAATAGGCCATGCCTCTTCCTCTCCTGTACCGCGTCCAATGGGGAGGGTGTCTCCAGCCCCATCAACCGCGTTGTCGACTCACAGGCGTAGTCCCACGGCATCGGAAGCTATGCTCAAGGATGGCAGCCAGGAACGTTCTGCCAAGACTTACAGCATGATAGAGCGGGAAGATGAATTGGGTGTTCGGAACGAGAGGGAGAGTAGAGAAGATCACAGAGAACAACCAGCCCTGGAGCAGCCTCAACAAGTCCGTGCCGCCCCTCTTCCTCCTACCCATGCTCTTCAAAGAGACCGAAACATAATTGTAAGCTGAGTTCATATTCCAGATCTCATGTCTGACACTCTCTAGGTGAACAAAAGAATGTATGCTCGGTTGGATATGATTGGGAAAGGTGGCTCATCGCGTGTATTTCGCGTGCTTGATCTTGCCCATTCTATCTATGCAATCAAAAAGGTGGCTCTCGACAAAACCGACGCAGAGACTATGAGCGGTTACATGAACGAGATCGCTCTCCTCAAGCGCCTCGCAGGCAACTCACGCATCATCCGACTGATCGATAGCGAAGTGCGGCCAGGACCTGGAGGAAGCAAAGGCTCTTTGCTGCTTGTCATGGAGTGTGGTGAAACAGATCTTGCACGACTGATCAGCGAAGCTGTCCATGAACCACTGGACATGATCCGTGTAGCTGGCTACTGGAAACAGGTAAATATACAAGTTCGGCTTGTCAGTGTGATATTTGCTGAATGCAAGATGTACAGATGCTGCAGGCAGTGCATGTAATCCATGAAGAAAAAATTGTACACTCTGACTTGAAACCGGCAAATTTTGTCATTGTAAAGGGACAGCTGAAATTGATCGATTTTGGGATAGCCAACGCCATTGCAAATGATACCACTAACATCCAACGAGATCACCAGGTATGTGTTTCATAAGCTCGTATTACCTACCTCACCATTTTGTCACCTAGATCGGCACTGTCAATTATATGAGTCCCGAGGCCATCGAACTGCCAGATGGAATGCGTCGCCTCAAGGTTGGACGACCAAGCGACATCTGGTCATTAGGCTGCATCCTTTATCAAATGATATACGGGTGTACACCGTTTCAGCATCTTAACGTTTACCAAAAGATGAAGGCTATACCTGATCCCAATCACATTGTTGATTTTCCCGAATACTCCTCACCTTTAGCGCCGTCGGCCAGAGGTAGTAATGGCGCTGGAGGGGCGGCACCCCCTCCCAAACGATTAGACAACCTCAAGACCAAAGTAAAGGGTGCTGTCATCGACACCATCAAAAGCTGTCTTCTTCGCAACCCGAAAGAAAGGGCGACAATCCCTGACCTCCTCAACCAAAATTGGCTGGCGATGACCGATCGTAAGTAATCATATCATAATCTCCAGCGTCAATCATTCTCTAACCCAACGTCGAAGCCGAGCTGGCAGCTGATGAAACTGTCGTAAAGCTTGCCCCAGGCGAGACTGTCTTGAAGTTACCAGCTGGTTCGACCGTCGCGCGATCAGCAAGTGGAGAACGATATGTCCGACTTGGTCCTGAAGAGACCATCATAAGTCCGTATTATATGCGGCAGCTCCTACAATATGGTATCAAGCTAGGCAAAGACCCGGATACTGATCAAAGCGAGGAGCATCTGCTTCGTGAGGCCCAGGTAAATAATCGATATCCAATGATCCAATGTGCTAACCTGTCTCTACAGCGTCTTGTAGCGGAGCTGAAGTCCCTCCAACCAATGTATTAGTTTCTACATCTTTTCTCCCCTGTGTTTTCGCAAGCATGGACTTTTGCATTACCAATCACGACCACAACCCCCTTTCCTTTGCCCAATCATTTGCATTTAGGAAGCTCTGTTTATAACAAGCGCTTTGTGTTACCCCGTTCGTTCATTTCTCCTTTGTGTGTTATATTTCCTTTTGGCATAATAACCACTATTAATCTGTGTATGACTACTTGTTTCATTCGCTCCAACATGTACTAGAATCTTGCATCGACCCTTTACGTATTTGAATATCTTGGGTCCTTTATGCTTCCTTCCTTTCATTTTACGATATTATGACATGCATATCACGAACGTCACTTTTTCTCCTATTGAACTATCTTCATTCGCATCTTTCAATTCGTTTGGGTCAGTTCTAACTTCTCAGAGACTCAGAGTGTGAATTCCCGTCTCTGACTTCGCTGAGTTCCTGAACAGACGTGACAATAAGTCACGGCTCACGAGCAAATGTGACCGACGCGTCCACTTGTCCTTGTTGTATGATAACCTTTTGACTCCGTTTATCGACCGTTCAATTACGATGACGCCTGTACTTCAAAGTGGAGCGATTATTGCCAACGGCACAGAAGTAATGTTGAATTTTACTATTATCATTAAGGTCGCACTCAAAAAGGTTGAAGGCTTATGAAATAGTACAATGTTTGAACGGGGACCAGGGAAAATCCACCGTATACCATGTTCGCTGTAAATCTGGACGCCTGAGGAATCGGGATCTTGCTTTGAAAAAGGTCATTACTCTGAGTCTCGCCTGATTTGCATAGGAATTTAACGGTGACTTGTGGTTTCAAGCTATCTGGGCACTTGCCATCTTTGTCCTCCATTATAACGTTGCATCAAGCGCTCTATCATCCCAACATAGTATCACTTCTTTCCGTCTTTGCAACGAATCAAGAGCAGTTTTTTGTTCTCGAGTTGTGCTCCATCGGAGATCTGTCCAACTTTCTAAAATCTCGTCGGCATCAAACCTTGGATGAATGTGAATTACGAGGTGTTGCACGAAGTCTTGCCGATGCTCTTTCATATATGCGGAAGGAGCTAATTGTCCACGTTGACATCAAGCCATCCAATATCCTCTTGACTGGTGATTACGGGATTGTTCGTTTTATGACCACAAATTTTCGAAGTCGGATTGACAAAGTATAACGACCTTTAGAAACTCTCCAATTTCAAGTCCTCTGTACGGTTGTCAGGGAACACGCATTCCTTCGAACCCCCCTTCCCTTTTATCTCAAGTTATACTGCTCCGTGAGCAGTAGATACCTTTCAATCGTCCTGTTTCTGATATAATCCATAGGGAGATTGTGAATGGGCAGCCTTTCAGTTTTTCGGCAGATGTATGGTCCTTAGGCTGTGTATTGTCCTATTGCCTGACTGGATCCCCTTCCTTGCATCTGACAATCTTGTAAAATCTCTTCGTCCTGCACCGGTTCTTATCGGCCCTCTTCGGAAACATTACGGAGAAGTATCGAAACCTTTCGGCGGGCATCCACATGTGGAGAAGTCGATCCCCGCTTTCTTTCCTTCTAAACCTACGAGGCACACCTCTGATCATCTCCCACAGACTGCCTACGGCAGAGAGACGCTTCCATTTGCAGATATTCGCAACACACATCCAAAACATCTAAAACCGTTCTCCGAGAAACTCGTCAATACTACACGACGAGTAGTTTCTGATCCAGCAACATCAGCCTTGAAATTATTTTGCGAGACCCACACGTCAAACGACCTAGCAAATGTTGACGCGTTCTCCCGAATGCTCAATATCAAATCCGATTCAGTGTCGGACCCAGATGCAGTACCAGAGGTCTCCACTGGTAAACCCAACCAAGATACACTCCTTGAACAATTTCAGCCTGCAGACATCAACCAAAGTGATGTACCAACGGTAACATTTAGCTAGGTGTCCCTTTAATGTGACAGCGTCTGAATGCGCTAATCCATAGCTCCCAATCGGCACCGAAAGACCTCGACCTTTGAATACGTTGTCCATGAACTGTCAATCACACAAGACGATTTATGGCCAGATAACAGTTCTTTCCTCACAATCTTTACTTGTAGATTTTCGTGAGAATGAGCGTCGAAAAGGCATGAAGGGAGATGAGGTGTTGGTTATAGAACCAGACGGTCTCAAGGTCAATGGAACGAATTCCCAGGAGTCTGCCGCTCATACTGTTGAAGGTTTCTATTTATAGCGCCCCGCATCTAAGTTCACCAAGTTGTCTTGTTGAACCCACGCAACAGTTCACACTCCAATTATTGCCCTCCGTCTATTGGAAACAATACAACGATGCAGCTCGGCTTGTTGATCAAATCAAACGACGTACCCCTTCGGTGTGTTACATCCATCTGGAGAATCATGAAGTGTAACTGTTTGGGCTAGCTCGTGGTGTATCTTGCAACGACGAAGTGCACTTTAATGGCAAATGCACCCCAAGGGGACATCGAATTATTGGTAACATCGTCCACGCTTTCTAACAAGATGCAAAACTCGGATGTCCCCTTCAATCTCCGAATTAGATTCTCTCGTCAAGATCATTCTCTCGAAATAGCGCGACACCTCTGTAATGACCAAGGAGAGGAATGGAAGAAGAGAACAATTTCTTCTATATCTCAGACGCCTTACGTCTCTTCGAAGGATTGGAAGATGCTAAGTTCGGACGAGAAAGAGGCATTGCGCCACCTAACGCGCTTTGTGCAAATCTGCGACGAGACTGAGGAACTAATGAAAAAGATTTCTTCAAACCCCGAAGGGACGACTAAACAGACGCATGAATCCCGCCAACCACAACCATCGCCGCCAACCCACTCAACAACGGCGACTCTTACAAACAGTTTTTCATTGCTCAATATTGCTCCTCGTCCACACAAACTATCTCATTCCGCCCGTACTGTTCCAAACTCGGATCTCACCCTCAATCTTGGCACTGTTGGGCAGGTCAGCAAAGCGGAATGCGTTGTATCGGACACCAAACTTTCTATGTGGCAAGAGAATAACAACTCATCATTGGCAGGTCGAGGCTTGCAGACTCGTTTCATCCCTTCAGTAGGGTGGTGTATTCGTTATCCGTCCCAGGTTTCGCAAGGCGGACGATACCGGCTAATGTTCTTTGACGGAGTTGCTTTAGATATAGACGTCGACGAGGACTGGGTAGAACTAAAAAGGCAAAACGGTGAACCGATTATGTGAGTGTCAAACTCATATTTAGAATGAATGCATTTTAATACACATAGGTACCAGATGCAGTGTCCGAGAATGTGCGTTGAAGCCAAATCTCGGCGAACGGATGAAAGTTTTCGAAGAGTTCGTTTCTTTGTTTGATGACGAGGAAGAAGGGTAGATACTAGAAAAAACGCGCACACCATTTGAATCAGTAGTGGTATCGATTCTGTAGTACCATCGTCTTGTCGTATTCTATCAATGCAATTTGTATGTATCATGATTCGTTGATGAAATGGTGGTTCACGTTAAGCCCATGTGTCGAGCTTGTATATTACCATACTCAACCTCCTGAACTGCGTAGTAGCGGATGCATTGTATAGTGCTCCACTGAGGACGATAGCTGCAGACCTGGATTGGCATCTTAATTCGCACACAAAAAAGCGCAAACGCACCCCAATTTCTTTCTGGCACTTGTAAGTATCATTGATAACTACATACGTTGTTCAAACAGAGATGTTGGACGGTCTCCGAGTCCACGTTATCTGCTGAGAAGGCAGGTAGTGTCAACGATGACGGTCCATGAAGGCGATTAGATAGCTTGCGAAGGTATACGACCAGCAATGAGGACAAGGCCAAGGTTAATCGCACTGCAGAGCAGCCCATGGCCGTCTTTCGGCAAGGACACACCAGGCCCAGAGTAATTTTGGACTGTCCGTGCGAAGACGTTGCAAGACGATGAAGAGAGAGGCCATTGATAATTACTCGCCGAGAGGCGTAAAGGGAGGATCAAACCATCTTTGCCCTTCACCATCATGGTCCCAAGACTTCGGTCTAAAACGTAAGCACTTCTTCGGATCCAGCTCCAGAGCTTATACTTATATAAACCCCTTTCCTTCAAGTTTCCACCTTCCCCCCTCTCTGGCAAGCCCATCATGGGCGTAACTAAAGAACACATCTTCAAGAATATACGCGTTTATTGTATGTTCTAACTAGCACTGAGACTATGTCATATTAACATTGACAAGGGCTCGCGTTCGTCGTTTATTGGGGAATTGTCCTCTTTGGTTACGATACGTACGTCGTCTGCGCCATTTGTGTCCGACAAGTGTGCTGAATATCTCTTTGTAGTGGAATTGCGTATGTGTTTGACTAAACTTTGGCGTGTAACATGCTTCTAAGCACTCCTGTCACCTTTTCAGCGGAGGCGTCGTGCATAACCCATATTTCCAATCCCATTTTGGACTTGAAGGCCAGAAACGTATTGACGACGTCTCTTCCAATGTCGTTTCCGTACTGCAGGCTGGGGCTTTCTTTGGTTCTTTGGCGAGCGCACCCATTTCTGGTATGTTTTGTATTACTCTCGTGTCTTAGTACCCTAACCTGATCCTCTTCCAAAAGCCAAGATTGGCCGAAAGCCCACATTATTCATCTTCACTCTCATCTTTCTTGTCGGTGCTGTATGTTTATGCCTTTCTGAACTCTCCATCTTTGAAAAGCTCAATCTCTACTTATCTTTCTAATAGATCCTGACCACAGTTGCTGGAGGCTCAAATGGTCTCGCTGAAATCTACGCTGGACGTGTCATTTCTGGCCTCGGTATCGGCGCTATCTCTGCTGTTTCACCTGCCTTCGTTTCAGAGTGTGCTCCGAAGGAAGTGCGGGGTCGAATCACCGGATGTTTTCAAATCATGGTAAGCAACGTGCAGTATACTGCCTGAGGCCACCCAAAACGTTTGCTTGTAGGTCGCTGTCGGCGTGATGATCTCCTACTTCATCAATTGTATGCACCCCTGCTTTGTCAAAATTCCACGCGTTGACATGAATCCGCTGTAGACGGGGTCGGAATCAACATTCCTACTGGCCCACGCGTATGGAGAATTCCCTTCGGTTTCCAAATGGTCCCTGCTGGTATCATGGCTCTCGGTCTGCTGACAATTAAGGTTAGCTTCGAAGATCTTGTCTCCTATACTTTGATTACTTACTTTACATACTATTTAGGAATCGCCTCGATGGCTCGCGTCAAAAGGTCGACGAGAAGAAGCGATCCGGACCTTGGCATATTTGAGAAAGCAAGACGTCACGTCTAAAGACGTTGTCGAAGAGATGTTTGAAATTCAAGCAGCAATCGAAGAGGAACGTCAAGCGCGTGAGGGGCTTGGCTGGAAAGAGGCTTTCTTAGGGAAGGGGAATCTCATCCGATTTGTTATTGCATTCGTCATTTTCTTGCTTCAGCAATGGGCTGGACAGAACTCCGTGGGGTTAGGTTCTTGACCTGTGGTTTTGACTTCCTTGAGACTGACTATCCCTCAGTTATTACGCTCCCCAGATCTTCGCAGCTGTATGCCCTTATTTTGTCCACTCACAAAGGCAGCCTGCTAACATTTCTACTCGCAGATCGGATACACGGGCCAGAAGAACTCACTTCTTGCCAGTGGGATCTACGGTTCGTCTTCCCCCCAACTCTCTCCCCCTGCCTTCACAATTGTTAAAACTCCTATTTCACGTCAGGGGTAGTCAAAGTCGTCGCTACCACCATCTTCATCTTCTTCGGTGTCGAAACTCTAGGCCGTAAACTTTCCTTGTTCATATCCGCCATGGGGATGGGAATCCTTTTTTACATCATCGGAGCAATACTCAAGACGCACCCTCCTCCACCAGTTGTGGCTGGTCAACCACCTTTGAACCCACCTGCTGCGTCGAAGGCGATGGCTGGGTTGCTGTATATCTATGTCTGTTTCTATTCGATGGGGTGGGGTGAGTTTTCATAGTATGATGTCTCGAAATATTATTTATTAAAGGAAACTCTTACTAGGTCCACTGCCATGGGTATACGTATCTGACATTTTCCCTACGCGAACTAGGCATTATGGACTCGCAGTTGCTAGTGCCTCACAGTGGCTATGGAGTATGGTCGTCTTACTCTATCTGAAACTGACACTGATCGACACCTCTCCTTAGACTTTGTTGTTTCAAAAGTAACCCCACAGATGGTCACAAACCTGGGATACAAGATTTTCTTGATGTTTGCGACGGTAAACATTGGCGCGATGGCCGTATTCTCATTGTACGCCTTTCCGCCCTTCACCTCTTACCTGACGAATATATTAACCTGGCTTACAGAGTCATACCTGAGACCAAAGGACGAAGTTTAGAAGAGATGGATATTATATTTGGGTCAATTTCTGCAGAACAACGGCAGGCTGATATTGAGAG
>JABAJW010018076.1:0-13498 GCA_018855395.1 Arthromyces matolae
TACGTCTGCCTCTCTTCTGCGTCCTCTAGAACGTGTGCAGATCGTGTTGTAGGCGTCTCTTAGGACTAGGCTCTCGCCACCCTTGGCACCACATTCTGCCGTCACGTGGAGGCCTTGAAGGGGTTTTTTTCTACAGACAGTAATAGGCCTCGAAGGGGTCTGGCAGTTGGCCATTACCCACTATCTGCCTATTTGGGAACACGATCGGGCCAGGATCTTGAGGTGAAATCCGCTTCTGCCTTGCGTTCGAAGTGCCATCAGACATTTCAGAGTTCCAGGCATTGCTGCCTTCGAGTATGATTTCCGCCGTCATATACAAACTGCCTTCGAATCTCCGGGACTTCTACATCAGTTTGCCAAAATTGTGATCAGCCATATATAGTATGTCGGGAATGTAATACTTTATCGATCAAATACAGTTTGACACTATTCCCGGGATCCTAGAGGCTAACGACGAACCGCCAGGCCCTACCTGCTGGAAACCAATTCTCTAGCCCAAATCTTCATATTTCCGATCGGGGTAGAGTCAGACAGTGCGAGGGTAAACGTTAGTGACATACGAGTTGTCTCTGTGTTGGTGGTGAGTAGCTGCAATCGAACAAAAACCAAAAATGAATGGACCAACCCATCAATCTACGGTCTTCGTGAGCATCCCCAACCCAATCTCAACCCAAGCAAACCCCACCAGACCATCAGCCTCGGCTCCACCCATCCCCATCCCCACTAATCTATCCATCTCGTCCTGCGCGTCCGTTAACAACCTATAATGGAGCACGGGGTTCGACTCATGGTCGATCGCAGTCATGGTAGCATCCCGGCCAGCGCGTCCCGCTCACAGTTGATTTGTCTATACGTGCGAAAGGGAGCTAAACGACCTGCGTGAAAAGTCAGTAAAGGCATATCTAAGCTAAGAAACTTGGTTACGAACCTCCAGGCTTTTTAAGTGGATTTTACGCCGTCGTGTTGATGAAAATTGTTACTAGGATTTAGTTTTGCTTCAACTGAGCGTAACAAAAGTAAGTTCAAAGTTAAATCATGCTAGAGTCAACGCGGCAGACTCACCGGTCACCGCTGACAGATCGTGTCCATAGAAGGTCACCCATGTCCATCCTCACCATCTCACCCAAGCCCTGAACTGGTTACGTTCACGGTCATCATGTTGCAGTCGTAGTGAGTGATGGAAGTTGCCGTGTTAGCCCAGTGGTGAGTTGAGATTTCTTGTTGACCCAAGGGGTTGTCTGTAAAGTCCAAGTAAAATAAGTGGCAGAATGGAAAGAAGAATAAGACTGACTTACCCATTACTTTACGTGGTGTCTCTTGCCTCGGCAAGACGGTGTGGTCATCGTCAATGCCGGATGGCTTAAACATGTGGTTGTTGCGTATGAATGTGGCCATGATCGTGTTAGCGGTTGCGCAAGTAAATCCCGAACGAATAAATGGCGGTGGAGATGATGTAGTTGGTGTTGATGACTGAGCAGTGACTAGTGACTGAGGGCAGAAATCTTGATATTTAGATAGGAAAGTATGCAATAAAAGTAACGAATACGCACTGGCTTATAATGATATTAATATCAATCTCGTGTTGCCTTTGGATGAGTAACTGTTGATGCAACCCATTTTCGTCCCTCTCAAGTCCCAGGCTTGAGTCTCAAGAGATGCAAAATCGGGCACAGTGGGGGCTCTCGTCAACGAAGTTGAACATGAAATCAACGGTCCAAACTTCACCAAACTTTGATGCAGCCCGGATCAACGGACTGATTTTACTTCCATCCCTCATGTCCGATGCCCTCAAGATGTCCTACTTGCACTTACTTTGGACCGCTTGCCTTGCAAAAATTATTCTATCTATGCTATTCTCCTCAACGTCACTCTGTACATCACTCAATTCTCTGCATTCCAGGAATGGTCTACAACTTATCCTTGATGTTGCAACCTCCGTCTGACAGAAGAGCGGATGCGCTCCTTGCGCCAAGGATCTTCATTGTCTGGCTTGCATGGCTTTGTTTTGACAACTAGTGAATGCTCCGTACCGTTATGAAATGACTTACAATCTTTATCACAGTTGTTACCGTGTTGTTCATCTGTTTGGCGGTCTCTGGATTACGACGAGAACCACTGGTGCTTGTGTGTCCTCAATCACTACTAAGCTACTCACAAGTCACGATACCAGTGTTATCTCTGGAGCTTTGGCTACTATTGACTCAGATCTCGGACCCATACGACCGTTGAAGTGGTTCTAGTAAGTAACTTCACCATCTTTGCCTAATCAGTTGATTTCATGGTCACCCATATGAATTTATCATGATTAGATTTGGTCAGGTTATTGCCTACAATATTGTTGCAAGCTTTGATATCTCTACGGCGGTTGGCGATGGATGATGGGCCTTGGTCCCGTACCAGCAAAAATTTGACGCCATCTACGCTTTTTCCTTCCAGAAGGTCAGATTCCGGTCATTGGTCATCCAACATAGCGGGTATCCGTATCCGTACAAACAACTTAATCCAGTCTCGGGGAGTCATAGCGTGGATTTACGGTTTTGTGAAGCCTGACGAAGTGGACTGCAATATAATGGTGTATTCCATCTTACCTCATCACTCAACTGGTCTTCTCGAGGTCAAAGTTCTTGACACTGATATAGAAAAATAGTATCATTGCCACGACGCTGTTGTAACTTATGAAATCAATCCTCCCTAAACCTGATAAATTTTTAGTCTGATTGATTTCATTTAATTCTCTTTATACAGCTTGCGCCACATTGGACATACGGACAGCACTGGAATTATGGTGCGTAGGCATCTATTGACTCCCAAAGGTTGTTCGAGGCTCCATGCGGCAACCCACCAGTACAGCATATTTTCAACCCAGATAGTGATGTCCACTAAGTCTCTGAAGTTCTCTAGTAATCATGATCACTGGCAAGCGCGAGCGACGTGAATGTCGCCCCCTGACCAGGACTCTTCTGGTCTAAATGCTACGGATTTATAATTCAAATTCAAATTACTTATTATAGATGTTGGCGTGCAGAAATTAAAAGTAGGCAGGTGTTATTAAGGTGTAATATATCTTGTGCTGAGATCTTGTACAATGGAAATGTGATTGAGACGTCTTACCTTTTTATTTTTTGTCTGACCTTTTTAAATAAAGCCTTGGACCTCCTAGTTTCTTTAACCATCTCTTTAGTTCACCTTGAAATAGCTTTTGGCTTATTCCTGAAGGCGATCATGGACGTGAAAATATCTGGTGGAATTTATATGTTTTTCATTACTTCGGCTATTTGTCGGCCCGGTATTATTTCTGTCCTTAAGTCCATCCATTTCCAAATTTTCACGCCTGTATTGGTTGAGTGTCTCTTTAGATGCATATAATGATAAAATTAATTGAATGCTACGTATCGCGCGGACTGGGCCGGTAATCCTAATGTAATATAATTGTGTTTGAGTTACATTCCTCTCGCGATGCTGAGCTGACAAGATGACAGGGAGAACAATAACCAACGTGCACTCAGTAGCTGGATAGTGGTAAAAATTCGAATACTCGCAAAGAATTCACAGAATGGACCTTGGGTGATTTTCAGCGAGTTACTAGGAACCCAGAGAAGGTGAAAATAGAGGGCGAGGAAGGATCGGTTGTTGAGAACGATCCCGGCCCTATCTATCACGGAGGCGCTGCATTGCTCGAGATGGTTCAATTTGAAACATCAACGAGGTTTGCCTGTTCTGCAAGCTAGAAGAAAATGAATTGTTAAATACCTACAAGCGTCACCGCTCCTAAAAGAACTTCCACCTCGTTTGGGTACAATGGATCTTCCCAGCGTGCGCTTCTGAGCGAACTGCCACCAGGCGTGAGCAGCGGTGACAAATCTTGAACGCCAGGTAGTAAACGTTTAACGAAAGACCGCTGGTGTCCGTGATCTACAACACGGAATCAGAAAACAACAACAAAGATGTTAAGAAAGCAGTCTGGAAGTACGTACAGAATCTCAGGGAAGAACTGTGGAGGTAATCAGTCAAGAATCGCCGAGTTGGATGAATCATTAGAGATGATACGTACGTGGTGGATGACATGACAATGCGCAACGTCGTGGAGGAAGAAGCTTCCCTCGGTGTCAACGGTGGCAGAGGTTCCACGGTGCTTTCCACAGTAATGAGGAAGAATGGGGCAAGAGTGCGGTCGGTGATCACGATGACTATGTATGGAATCGAGCAATTGGTTAGCAGGCTAAAGGTAACATACGCCACTGAGATGCCACGAGCCAGGCCTAGAGGATTGCCTAGTACTTGATGGTATTGGCAACACCGTAACGTTACATCGAGCCTTGGTGAAGAGGATAGAGTTGGGGTTGAAGTGGTTAGTCAACTTGGGGTAGTTCTTCTAACCAGAGAGGTTGAAGACTACAATGATATTAAATAGACAAGATGAGTCGACGAAAGATCTGACAAATGAAAGATGGAACTCACGAAGGTAGGCAGGGAAAGCTCGGAAGACTTGTTGCCTGATCAGCATGTAGAGAGTGTGGATAGGGACCTTGCCGAGAACTTCATCATGGTCAATCTTGGTAGCGACGAGGCCGAGATACCAACGAGATACTCAGGGGTCTTGGCGGCGTAGACTTCATCACGCTCTATGGAAGCGTGATTGGAGTGATGACGATGGTGCAGGAGAAGTATGGAGTCCGAAGGAAAGTGTGAGGGAGGACCATGATGTCCAATAACCACTGATTCCTTGATATTACCGCCCGTATTGAGTGTATTTGAGTTGATCGACATATGCCAGTTGAACCAGAGTGCAAGTACGCGGAATTGGTATTAGAGGAAATGGACGCAGGGCATTAATTATTAAAGAGGACGGTATCAGCAGAAGAAAAGAGCTCTCGCGGTGAGTCAATGACAGTTGTAAGGTTAAACTTACAAGTTATGTCTGGGTGCCTGGCACACCTACTGGCAGTGGAACCGTGTCAAAAGGTCTTAAGGTCCAGTGGATAAGCTAGTGTCGAAATCTGAAAGGATAATATTGGCCAGATAATGGCAGAAAAGTATCAAGTTCACGACCGGGGCGTGCGCGTGATGGATGTCGATGAGCGCTAAGCAGAAGTGGGGCAGAAAGATCAGGCAACGTGAAGTAATTTTGTCATAAGTAGATCTGGCAATTGGACGTGGATCTGACAGCCGTTTATAAATAGAATTCATGGGAATTTTCTGAGAGTGTCTGCCAGGAAGGGGTCCTCCGAGGCCTATTGCTGTGTGTATAAAAAACCCCCCTCGGAGGGTCTGACTAAGCGCAGAATGTGGTGCCTAAGGTGGCTCTCGCTCCTTACTGGCCCCCTTGTTTACGGAGACGGGTATCATCCCACAAAGTTTCGGAGGGCACTCCTGGATGCGATCCTCGATGATGACTACCTGGGAGAGATTGTTAAACGCCTTCAAGAGGAGTGTGATGCTGGCAGCTGGATTGCAAGCTGTCCTTGACGATTAATTATATATAATCCGCATTAGGCCTGACATTACGAGCACGGAATCAATATGTGCCTTCGTTACTACCTCTTTGTGCCTACACCAGCTCATCGCAAGGCCCTGACGCGTTTCAAGTTTGATGTGTTCAAACCATGGCACAGCAATAGAGGCTTTACGCAAGCTTTACGACACTTCGTTCGAAAGAACCCGACCTCATCCTGTGCCTCGCAAATTTTGTGCCGCTTGTGCAGACGAGTGGTAGATGATGAGGCGACAAAACAAGCAGGAATGAGAAATCTTGGAGAAATCCCATCCAGGATAACTCAATCGCACTTGAATCGCACTGACGAGCTTTCTCGACGCTTACATAATACGAGATTCTGATCATCGCCAAATCATCGCCTTTCCCTTACTCTACCTTTGGCTGACCTTGAGCTACAAAGATGTGGTCCGGATCCTTGTCAAGTTCTTTAGCAAGGCCGACACACACAGTACCGCGTGCACAAACAAAATGTGCTTTCCTTTATGACTCACTCTTTGTCAAGTCTTTGTGCTGCTGTGCTACGTAATATGATTCTTTGTCCTTTGGTAGCTTTTCAGTAGCCTCCATTAATGGTGGGTTTGTATTGAATATAAGTAGGCACGGAACTTGTGTAGCATAGATGGATGGATGGATGGAGACGTACAACAAATTAAATTCTTTGTTAAAACAAACTTGACAAAGCCCTTTGATGGATGGATGGATGTGATGCATGGATATTATTTATACACATGTCTTGTATGTTTACCTGAGCCTAACTATGAATAACCTTGACCGTGGCACGCTGGAGAATATCTGCGCGTATTCTCGCCACTCCGATCTTGTTCGTTTGGCACAAGTTTCAAAGGCCTTGAGCGCAGAGGCTCTACGCGCGCTGTGGAGCATTCTACCAACCGTTATACCACTCCTGAAGCTTCTTCCTTCAGCATGGTCAGGAGGACACTTTGTAAGTTGTCATTTTTCATGGTGGTGCGTAACACTCAATCCAAAAAGTCCTTTACGATCGTGTCACAGGCAGAATGGAGCAGGTTCCTGGCCCACTCTTCCTACGTCCGCGCGATAGAAAAGATCTATGTGTATGATACCGATTCGGAGGGGTTTGTCGTCACGCCTGGGACATACACAGCGGTCCAGCAATCCATTGCCACCAATTGCATACCCTTCCCGTCGATCATCGAGATTGATTTCCACCTTTCCTTCATCGAAGATCCATGCACAGAAATCATGTTGGCGCAACTATTCTCCGACTACGAAGTGCTGGCTGCGGGAAGGAAAGTGGACAAAGTCTTTATCAACCAGACCGGTTACATCTCCATCATTCAGCAGGGAGCTGATATCAGCAATCTCGCAGCTCTAGCAACCCGTAGTTCGAGTTTCCTCACAACCATCAGCATTTCGGGAAATATGAGTTGGGATTTCATCGATATGCTTGCTGGCCAGCAGTCCCTCCGCTTTTTGGATCTAGATTTCCTAGCCATTTTTCCTCGGTCCAGGCGTCTTTCCATGAGAGGCCTTCTGCAGCTCCGATCAGTCATCACTCTCCTGATTGCTCTGCCTGAGGAAGTGTCTTTCGAGGAGTCACAATCAGGCCAACTCGATTCACTTTCGCAGTTGACTATCCAGGCATCTAACATTGCTGGCTTCCGCGCACTTTGCAGCATTGCACCCAACGTCACTGCCCTTGCACTTTTGAAATCCAGTGATTTCCCGGAAGACATAGAGGAGTGGCAAGAATTCTTCCGTCAACTTTCGAGAAAATGCCGTTCCCTCACTAAATTCGAGGCGTCCAATAACCTTCTGGTTTCGACACATCCGCTGAAACTTTATGTTTACATCGAGCCACTCCTATCCCTGCCTTTAAAGCACTTGATTCTTACAAGCTCCATTCTTAGCACCCCAGGCTGTTTTCTTCTCCTTACAGATGAAGAAGTGCAGGAGATTGGCTCACGTTTGAGTCAGTTGAAAACCGTGGAGATATCGATCGACGCTCCATATGTGGAACCAGTGCCTACGTCCAAAGGCCTTTTTGCCTTGATACGGACCTGTTTATTGCTGCAAAGCGTAGTAATGGTGATCGACGGTCGTGAAATTATTTTAGGTAGAAATACCACCTGACGTCCTCCTTGTTACGGTTGAAGAGGGATGGGAACGGGATGGCATTAAGATAATGTGGGCGATCGCTGAGGAAAGGACCAAACTTCGACAATGACAACTTATGATATTTCATGACTTTCCCAACACGATAAAATTAGATTTCCCTTCGACATGTTTTCAGTTACTGTAGGTACCTCGTGCACTACTTTGTGTACATACCCATATCACCAGCGAGTCTCAACGTCAGTAGAGCCAAAGACTACTCTTGAGATAGTAGATATGAATCGATTCTCATGGTAGTAAGAGTTCTAAAACACTGAAGAGTAGTACGTACTACGATAACTAAGACAAGTGGACATTAACTACTTTTTCGTCGTTTTCCTTGTCCTAAAGGGGTTCAGTGTCAAGTCAAATTGAAACAGAATGTCTTACTGGTAGAACTTTCTGCTTTGCGTTTCTTCGTGTTTGGCCGCCAATCTTGATCTCCTTCAGAAACCTCATCCCCGCAATCACCTTCCACGACTATGTCCATTTCCTCATCATCGCCAGTTTTGAAATATTGCATGAAAGTCACGTCATCGGCTGTGTGGCCGTTTTCATACCAATACAAACTTTCAGAATGAAACTCGTGACTAGGGCAGTCGTAAAGTTTGCCAAACTCCTCCTGGGACCGCTTTCTAATCGAGTGAGTAGGCCCAGACCAGTGGAAGTTGGGCGTCGGTGCCTTGATATACACATTCATGTAGAAAGAATGTGCTCGGCCACCTAATAAGCAGAGTTTGATAACGCCTTCCACTTGACTCGGTGTCACGTCAAATTGCCCTTGGGTGTTTTCCTTGTGTGCTGCCCTCTTGTGCCGAGACAATGCCGTTGCTTGATAAGCTAGAAACTCGTGATCAAATTTACATCGAGCATCCTTAACAGACAGACGCTTTCCCTCCAGGAGAAGTTCAAAACGGGCAAAGAGCCACTGCTTCAACGCCCTTCCAGTTTTACGATCTTTGATCGCCATGAGACGGTTTTTGATATCTTTGGGGCTGGAATTTTGGGGCGCAATGTAGCCCCAACTGTGTACGGCGGTTCTGAGCTCGACCAGGTGTAGAAATGTCATGAGGTCGATGAAATTTTCAAAGTTCGTGAGTTCCGGGACTTGTTCAAGCTGATCCTTCACGTCATTCATTAGAGTGTGGGCGTAAAAGTCAAGGATACAGCTGAGAAGGGAGTGAGCTGTCGTTGGATGCGCATCGTTTGTAATGAATTTGCCCATGACAAAATCATGATAGATCCCGAAGCACGTTTGCCTCAGGGTGGATGTCGAATAAAAATAGCGGCCACGAACAGTGGTGGGTACGGGCGTCACCACGGCATGCAACGTACCAGGCCTCATGAAGCTGTGAAGACTCTTTAGATATAGATATCAATCCAAAGCATGCGTACTTACAAGTATTTCGTGGGATCCAACAAAACGGCCTCGACTTGTAGCTTTTTGCCGTTGACCGCACCCGCATCAATATCGAGGAATCGCCTGATACCACCCTCCAGCTGAATTCTATCACTGCCCTTGGGGGTTCCGACAAACCACCATTTTTCACCAAAGTCGACGGAGATGTAGGTAGCCTGCCCATCGGAATCTATATGCCACGGATGGCTCGCCCATCCCGTGGCAGCCAAAGCCCAACGCATTTTATTTGATGGGTAAATTTCTACGTTGTCATCTTTGGGATCCAGTGATCCGCCTCTCTGATCCCAGGCCTTTTCGTCGATGAAGACCGGATGGTCAGGCAAAGGATTGGTAAGGGGGGATGGAATGGCAAGGGCGTTTAGGGACTTCGGATGCTCCATGTCAAGGCTTTCCAGAAGGTCCGAAAAGGTGGCGTTTCTGTATCGTGGATAGGAACTTTTTCCTGTCAGTTCAACCGATTGGTCTTCAATAGAGATGAGTATCTTGATCTACTACTACTTGGAAAAATCTCACCATGAATTTCCACCTCTCTGTCCATACGTCCAAGGGTTTGCAGTGCACGTTTGTAAGACTCAGGTCTTGTGGGAGACTGGGGAACATCAGTTACTAGAATGTTCCGTTTCGCAAAAATAGCGTCCAGTTGCTTGTTGCTCATTTTAATGTAATCTATATATTTTATGGTTTCAATGGATGACTGGAACTCGAGATCTGCTTGAGTCGTGAAAGTCGCCTCGTCGAGCCCGTAAATCCATTTGAGATCCTTTGTGAACTAGAAGGGAGATTTATGAGTCTAAAGTCAAAAATAAAGGCAGAATCATACATGGGCAGACGCGAAACGTGATGAAAACAAATCGGAACGGAGGGGGGCTTGGCCAGTCAGTAGCTACAGACACTTAGGTTAAATCAGGGTAACGAACAGGAAGATTGAAGTTACAGGGGGGCCTCCATCGAGTTTGAGCCTGTCGTGCTTGTGGCCTTTGGACGATGCCTGAACAAACCATCAGAAAAACAGCAAGAAATTCCAAAAGTTGAAAAAACTAACCATTGTCAAGTGTGAAAGCTTGATTTTTTTTGAGAAAACGACCTCTCTGGACTTGACCCCGATACAAACGACGTCGTCATCACCATTTCCATCGTCGTCCGAGCTTAGATCATTGACCTCGATGACCATTGTTTTGCTAGCAGTGCCCATTGCCTTTTCAGCTCTCTTTTTTTCCTCCTCTTTTCTCTTCCTTCTTTTTTTCGCTTCTTCCAACCTCTTTTTCTTCTTCCTTTCTTCTTTCTTCTTCCTCTCCTCTTCCTTCTTCCTTTGTTCTTCCTTCTTCCTCTTCCTTTCCTCCTCTCTTTCCTCCTCCTGATCCAGGTCTTGGTCGTCATCCAGATCGTTATTATCTTCCGGATCCTGGTCCTCGTCCTGCTCGATGTCAACGTCGTCATTCCCATTCCCTTGCCCGTCAGTGAATGTTGAAGCCTCCTCCTGCTGCTGCTGCTCTTCCTCTTCTTCCTCTTCGTCGTCGTAGTGGTGGTGGTCCCCACCCTCGTTGTCGTCGTTTGATTTCCTACCCGTGTCTACAGCTTCATCAGCTCCGTCTCTAGCTCCCTTCAGATTGCCTGCCTGGATCCCGCTCACTATCTCGTCAACACCACCGTTTGAACGGACCTGCGCTGCAAGCATGGCGTTGATAATTTCTCTGTCACGTTCGCGTTGCAACCGGTCGGCGGCTTCAGCTGCAATGATCTCACGGGAAAGCTCAGACCCAGCGGGAATTCGAGATGTGATGGTTTTCCATCGTTCATTGTTGTGACCTTGGACGGTATCAGTAGCTATAGAGAGAGTTGAAGTCGACTGGTCTTCAAAGGCTGACGGCAGCGAGCGCGGAGGAGGAATGTTCGCGGAACCCTTGAGTATTTCTAGAGATCACCTCAATACAAAAAGACGAGGGGTCACGCATAAAGCCAACATACGTTTTGGATCCCAGTCGATATCCTCAGGAAAATCAGCACCACGAATTCTTTCGAGGGCAGCGGTCAAACAAGTATGAGAGTCGTTCCCTCTAGCTGTATCCCAGACAGCCTTCCATATCTCTCTCTCAGCGTATTGGAGGCGCTGTGGGCGAGTGTATTGACCTAGGAGGAGCCAAGACTGGAATAGTGATAAAAATCAATACTATGTGTCGAAGACGCACGAGTACTCACATTAAACAAATGTTCCTTACTTGGAGGGTTTTTTTTCAGATTTTTCGACCCTAATAATAGTAATGGTGAGATTGCCAGGGCCATTAAGAGTGGTGCTTTGAGCTCAAATAACTCTTGAATGTCCATGTGAACCCACTTAGACCCATCACCGTTACCCCTAAATCGAGATTGGATAAAGCAACAAAGCTGAGGAACAAGAAAGTTACTTTTGTTTGAAATATTCCAACAATTGTTCTTTTTTGTCTGGAAGGTCAGCGTTTCCCTAAAGATATACATGAAGCCAAGGAAGTTCTTAATGACCAAAGATGCTCACTTCCA
The DNA here is from genome assembly GCA_018855395.1 of Arthromyces matolae. Lineage (NCBI taxonomy): Eukaryota > Fungi > Basidiomycota > Agaricomycetes > Agaricales > Lyophyllaceae > Arthromyces > Arthromyces matolae. Next base: position 11,562 of record JABAJW010018076.1, read on the forward strand.
ACAGATATTTCAAATGAAAAGCAGCCGTTTCAATGTTGCTGAGAATATTGCACTGAGTCTTTTGCTGCGCGCGCATACAAATTTGGTTGAAGAGGGCCTCCGACTGCAGATTTGTGGCACAAATTTCATTACCAGGGGATGAAATCTTTTCAAGCGTTAATTTTGCCTTGTCCAGGAAGCGAGTGACTTTTGACAGGCTTAAGTTGTCAATAGGCTAGAACATTGGGCCGAAAGTAAGTGAGCTCAGATGATCAAAGCTCAAAATTCAACCTTACCAATTTTGACAAAATGCTAATGGGGATTTTGATATCTGCTAGGGCTGGACGGACGGCAGCCTCTCGAAGAGGGGCCTTTCCATCTTTATATAGGGCAGTGTCTATTACACAGTATCTCACAATGGTCGAGAACACTGACGCCAGTGTCGCCGGACGAAGCGCTGTAACATCGCCTCCCTTCATCGTTTCGGAAAACACATAAAGTGCCTCTCTAGGTTGGTATGTCGTAGAGGTTTCGTGATTGTGAAGATTTTCAGCATATTCCTGAGGGGGTATGTATTAGACCTTGCTTGAGTCATTGTATGTGGATAATGAACTTTGAGCTGCCCAGATTCGTCCTCGAAGTTACGAAGATCTGAAACTTCAAATAAAGCGGATGTCTTGAAAGGAAGAGACTTGAAGAGATTGCTTGTGCGTCCGGACAGAACTTGATTGCCAGTGGTACTATTGAGGCGTATATCAGTTCTGAAGATGATATTAGGATATCAAGCTTCAAGCTTCAAAGCGTCAAGCTTCACATTCCCTACTTACTCTGTCATCACGAGAATAATGTGAGGGAGCTCGAGGCGTAACTAGCGTTATAGCGTTTAGTAAAACTCAAGTGATGGTTGTCGAGGACAAGTTGAGGATCACAAATCGAGCATTACATAAGCGTCAAAAACCTCGATGGATGGATGGATGGATGGATGAATTACCGGCGCGGTCCACGCATGAACAGCCGGGTCCGTACTACATACACAACGGTCGCGTATCCGGGTATGCTACGGGCACTCCACTGCCTCGAGTGCTGTGAGAGCCAATATGTAAAATATGTATGTAAATCCCCTCCTTTTTACAGCCTCTGCACGCGACATCCTCCCCAGTACATAATAAGGTCAGGCATCAAATGCAGTCGCCATTAGTTGCTCCAAGGAGACAATGTATAGAAGGGGACTCATGAAGAAGGTGGCCGTCGCACACTACGAAAGCGCGGGTACGAAAGTTTGTGTGTCGAGAGTCGAGACTTGGACGAGACTTGCGAGCACCCATTAGACTTCGACTATTATATGAGATACATCATCAGAATGTGTTATGTGATGGATGAATATGCATTGAGTCATTACCCCTCACCAAGGGCGTACAGTACGCGATCTGTAGCCTCTCAGTGGGGCACCAGGTGAAGAGGGGGACAAAAAGAAATTCAGCTATGTACTGCCAGTGGACAACGATCACGATCCGCGCACCATCACGATCATGTCTGAGTATGCTGAATAATAAGTGCGGTTCGTCTCCCGAAACAACCCGAGGCGAGACAACAGAGGTGGGCGCCCTGCTCGAGGCCTCTGCTGTGCACACTATTAAGGGGGGTTTGGGGTATGGATAATGGAACTGATTGTTGTTTAGCCATTGTGACTCGTGAGTAATTGTAAGTATACAGTTCCACGATATCAAGCTGCGATTGCTCAGCTGGTGGGAGTCTCTCCCATGTATATGCCCTGCCCAATTCCTCTGATGGATGGATGGATGGATGTATATAGCAGTGTGCATGCGTGCGGTGCAAGGAGCCTCCTCCGCGAGCATAGTCACTCTGGCGATATGAGAACAGTGCTACTTGCCCGTGCGGTGATGATTGAGTATTGTCAACCCATTTTCACCATCCGTCTACAGCAGTCCGCGAGGATG
>JABAJW010018077.1:0-13450 GCA_018855395.1 Arthromyces matolae
ATGATACTCGCATCGGCAAAAGAAAATCCACAAAATTCATCAACATCATTCGCGATGATTGACATTTGGTGCTTTAGCCACCAGCCGAGTGATGACCGTCATTCTCAAGGCATGCTGGACTCCTGGAGTATTTTTTTTTTGGAATATTAGAAACTCCCATTTTTCTATCTCTCTTGCCGTCAGCAATGTTGCGAGCGAAGACGTCAGGTCTTCTGTCGCTCCTTCTCCTTACGATATTGCCTGGCAGCGAGTCGCTTGGCGTACGTTTGATATAAAGTCCCTTCATTGAGAGCGATTGTGAACGATCATTTGAACAGGTTTTTGCTCCTCTGTATTATGGGCCTCTAGGTGCACAATGCTCTGGCTGGTCCGCGATTATTTCCTCGTGCGTTTTCCTCTGGACCATCTCGAGATTTCATTTTTAATCGGCCATGTAGTGTCGCTGCACACCCTCAGACGTGGTTCTACCTCGTTATAAATCCAGACAGCGGTCCAGGAACGAGTGGTACCCAACCTAACGAATTCTACGACATATGCGTCCCACAACTTCGCCCGTCCAGTAATCCCAACTCCAAGGTTTTAGGCTATGTTCAAGTTGGTGAGTAGTTCATATCAATCATCTTATCATTGCAAGACAATCAATTTCCTCCAAAGGCACACGAACTACTACCGCCATTACAGCTGATATCGATACATACGCAGGATGGAACACATCAGCGAGGCCTTCTGGTATTCTTTTTGACGGGATTACGGCTTCGTCCGCGGTTGCTTATCAGTCTATCGTATCTCACGCAAGAAGTAAAGGGTTCACCTTGGTTTGTCATTGCCTTCACATCTTCTATTTTCAGTATATTCATTATCGCAACCCAGATCATCCTGGATGCCGGAAGGACGCCAAGCGCGGATTACTACTCCCTGGCTGACTTCGTCGTCACCTATGAGAGCAATTACACTTCTTTCTCCATAAGCGATTTGGCCATCTCGTCCTCATCTCCTGCTTCGAAACAAACTGTTATCTTGACAAACACCCCAGCAACTGCTGTATACTCAACGATGATATCGCAACTTTCCTCGGCAGATGTAGGTGCGGTATACATAACGAATTTGGATGATTCAATTTCGGGAGTGCCTCAGCAATGGGCAGCATTTGTGAATGCTGTTGGAGGAGTGCGTCTTTCTCCTCTTCGTTCACTCCTAGCTGAAATTTGGCATAGCCCCCTTCTGGCACTACAACTACAACCTCTTCCATCCCATCATCCGTTAAGGTATGTTGACCGTCTTTTAAGAGCTGCCAAAATATCAAACCTCTCTTTTAGACGCTTAGTACTACATCAGCTTCGAACACTTCTACATCTACGAGTTCTTCCCCGATAACTACATCCACTTCAAGTGAATCAAATTTAAATACTCAAACAGCAGGGCTGTCCTCTCATTCTCCTTCCCCTTCAGCCGCAGGTTCGTCAACACCTTTATCTGACTCAGCACAAGTAAGTGTCTGTGATCACCCTTCTTCCTCATCCATATTGACTCCTTCCAAGGAGACAGTTTTGAGTAATACAACTAATGCAGATGGATCTACGAATTCTTCGTCCGCAAAATCTTCGCCACTAGGCGCAATCCTTGGAGGCATACTTGGTGTTGTCATCATCATCTTACTCATCCTACTATTTTTCATGTGGCGACGGCGGAGACGATTGGGTCGCAGAGACGGTCAGTCCATTTCTGTTTGTTCATGACATACTTGGTGTACGATGCTAACAATACCTGTTCTGCAGATCCAGAACCCCCTCCAGCACCGGAGCCTTTCCTCCTAAATGTACCGGCCGATCCCCCAAGCCGCCCATACTCTCGCCTCCATAACCATTCTCCATCCGAGTCCTTTTCGCAATTGCAGTCTCCATCTGAAAAGGCCCCCACGTCTCCCTACTCTGATTTTTCTTCAGGCACGTATCCACCCAGGAATTGGAAGTTTCAATCTTCGTACCAACCTTCAGAAACTGTGGAATATGCGATAAGCGAGACAAATACTGCCGTACCTTCAGAGTCGGGTGTTTCTCGCCTGCGTGACACGATGTACTCCAGTCGAACGCGCGCGACTCAAGGCACCTCGATGAATTCTGCACCTCCGCCTTATCAACCTCCCACTAATAATAACCATCCTAACCTAAACTCTGGAGCAGGTCCTTCCAGACCACTGCCAGTGGATTACTCGACCAAGCAATCATTATCCCATAACATGTAGATAGTATTATAGACCATGGACCTTTTAATTAAAACAAAATTATTGCAAACTATGCATTGCCATCTGTACCAACGTGCGAAATGTTTTCCGTGAAAAAGCCCAGATGAGCCTGGGACTCAGTGAGAGGACTAACAGGTCATGCATTCATGCGTCATCTACATCAGCATGGAAAAAACAACGGGACCAAAATTTGATCGTTCAACAACTTTCATCTTCATCTGTCCCTCACCTAGAAACGTCGTCTCGTTGCTATCATGGATGTAGATTTTGATCTCGAATCTCTTGTGCATCTAGAACAAACGTCGGCATAGGCTCTCTGACCCTGTGCCCTTCATCTGAGAATTTCCTCTGCAGATTTTACGAAACAGGTTTTGAAGACGGCTTCGAGCATGGCAAGATCCATGGTCTTATTGAAGGACGGGCATTAGGGCGTGCGAAGGGGTTTGAGGTATGGGAAGAACTTGGATTCTATGAAGGGTTTGCACACATGTGGAAAGCGATATTCGAAAAGCAAGGTCGTAACGACGAGTATGTCCTTCATTCAGCTCGATTTAAACAAGGCTTAATCAAAATTTCCTTCTCAAGGCGTGCTATGAATCATATGCAGCGTCTTCTTGACCTGATATCACAGTTTCCCCGAACCAACCCTTCTGATACCGATGAAACCGATTTCCCAAAACTTTTCCGTCAGATACGCTCAAGATACAAGGCACTTTGCTCGACTCTTGGCGTACGACCAACATTGCGGTACTCTGATAGATCCCAAGACCGTGATGGAACTGCGGATGCGTCTGTTTCAGAGGTCGCTGATGATCAACCAAAGAAAACGGTTTGGAGCCTCGAAAAGGGAGCTCCAAGACCTGTGAATGGGCATGCATTCGATTTTTGACACCGCCCTTACTTTTGCGAGGTCATGAGTTGGACTGTCAGGGGTGCCCTGGAGTCGAACTGCTTCATCTCGGTACAAAGTCGGTCACCCGAATGAGGTATGTATGATCACATTTGAGGGATGAGCTACAGTTAAATGGGTTATCGTTACAGGAGGACCAATGGCGTTATTTACGGGGAGTGTAAGTACCAAGAAATAATGGAAAGGTATACATATGTAAAGTAGTCCATCTCGAAGGAAACAGAGAATCCTTGGAAACAGAACAAAGCGCAGATATGGTAAAGCGAGTGGGCCCAGACAGCGACGAGAAAGCGAGAAGGAATACAATAAATGATATACAGCCTTTTCTTGTAAGGCTAGCTTAGCATTAAGGATAATGCTGCTTGTTTCTATGCAGGGTTCCCGTGATTGCGGTAAATGGCAGAAGGAACTGCATAGCGAAGGCAATGAGGGAGAAGTGTGCAGACCACCTCTGATCTACTGTTGGAAGGATGGTGGATAGCCATTGCGAGACAGGGTTCGAATGAGAGGTGCACCAGGCGAATGGAATGGAGACATGTATGCTGAAGGTGCATATGCCGAGGAAGGATATGTCATCTGACCAGGGGGTAGACCGGTGGGCCCATAGGAAAGGTTTGTGAAAGACCCAATTGGGGACCCACTGAGAGAGACAGGGGGTCTGAATCCAGGTAAGGGAGGTGGGATTAATGGAGGAAATTGGCGTGGTTCGGAAATGGAGCGTGCAAACAAAGGAGGTGGCGGAATGACGGGAGAGTTATCCCATTCGTCATCGTCATCGTCGGAAGATTCCTCCTCGTCTGGATGAGGAGGATAAGCAAGTAAGCGACCTGTATCACGAGCAAGGGGGCCATCCCACAATGACACGCGACTGGCCGATTTAGTGGAGGACCTTGACATTTGTCGCTCGAGACTAGAGAAGACCTCAGTAAACACAGAAAGAGCAATGATCGAAACATACCCATGCCACGTCCTGGTTTCTTTGTCAATCCTCTCGTCAAGCAGCACCATTAAGAATTGGGGAATCTCCTTCGCTTTATTCTTGCCCCGATGGCTCTCTTTGGATACTGTGCTGGCGACAGACGACTTGGCTGAATCTTTAGAACGCGAGGATCTGGAAGAGAAGTCAACAAAAAGGTTAGCACTTGAGATGAAGCACTATACTCACCGAATGCTGCTGTTACTTTTCAGGACCACTTCCGGAATAAGAAGCTTTTCAGCTGGAGCAGGGGTAGAGAATGGTGTAGGGGTAGGATATTCTGCGAACCAGATGATGAGCGAGATGCTCGAGCATGGACAAGACCTTCCTTACTAGTGGTGTCCTGTGTAACTAGAGGATTATTAACGGGAACTTGTTGAGAAGGTTTCGCTGACGTCGTGGGAGATACAGACGACAAACTTCAAGATGGTTGGTTAGTCGGGAAGGGAATTAGACAAAGAAATTGCATCTTACACGGAGAGTCTGTTGTCAGGATTTGTCACTCTCAAAGGAACTAGAATAAGAAGAGGTCAGGTCGTCAATATAGAAAACAACTGTGCCATGATCATACTTCGATGGGCGTTCGGAACGTTCCTGACGAAATCGAGGTATGGAAGTGACATAACGCTGTCGGTAGCTGACCTGTTGATCAAAGCATAAGTCGCAAACTCGGAGCGAGCCTTATGTCGACAACATACACTGGACTTTTCCCGTCGATCTTCAACTCTGGAGGTGGAGGAAGGATGCTGAGTTGAGGGCTGGGAGGCGGTTTGGGGGCTTCGTGCTCCGGCGTTGGCGCAGCTTGAGTGGGCAGCAAGTCTTCAAGCACCTGAGCCAGTACAGGTGCTGCAATACCATATACACTTGCTCGCTTGAACTCGTTATCAAGAACTCGAGCCAGTTTACGGAATTGAGAGTGAAGACGCTTTAGTCGTTTGGCCTGGACAGTATCGCGGGCGCTCTGGAATGTAAGTCAGGATGATCGGCCTCGATAGTCAGCTCAAGCTTAACTCACCTCTGTTCTAGGCCATGCTGCATAGTAATCGGCATGTTTCCTCCCACCAGCAGAATCACCCGTGGCCACAGCGAATACAACATTTGGAGGGACTTCGCTTGCAAGGACACCGTCTGTTGCGCCTAGAATTTCAGCTGTACTGTTTCCTCTAGCGGATCACATTCAGTCCTTGACATACTTATCACACACACAAAAAACATACCCCAAGAATTTCTTATAGAAAATAATAGCTTCGGACCCTGTGATGATCTTCAGTTTCTTGCCATGCTCTTCATATAGCTCTTGTGGGTCGCGAGACGAAATTTCGAGGAGAAACTCTGGCGTGCAACGCGACCGTCGTGTACGATTTCCCAGCATCACAGGTAGGGTCTCCGCAGGAACCTCGGGGCGAGGCGATCCAGTCTTCCTACCCGGTTCCAGATGAAGACCAGCGGTCTTCACAACGAGCTTTTCTAAGGCGTTTGGAGGAGCGTGACGTCTTTCGGTATGTTTCCCATGTCTTGTCGACCGTTTGGATTTAGTTGGGGTATATGATGGAGCAACTGAGGTCATAGGAAGGATGACTCCGCAAGAAAGAAGGCTTGAACGAGAGACTTTAAAAACAGACCGGACTTCGGAGGCTGAGGGGACTGATGATGTCGATGAGACTTAATCGATCTGGCCTCACGGTCACCGTGAGGCAGCTGTGGTTTGGGTGAAAGATAGAGATGTGCCGCCACTTTTGTGGTCGCGTAGCACTTTTAGTAGCACGGTCCATTGATGAAGCCGGCGTTGAATTTCCGAAAGGATCTATCACAATCAAGATGCCAAGTTTATGCCAACAAACCCAAGCAATTGAATCCTTTGTTTCGTGGTTGGGAATCATGTGGAGTGCTCGGGCATGTAAGGGTAAAGGTATGATAGATATCATAATAGTAAATGAGGTTGTAAGTAATGTAGGGTATGCAAGAAGTGATGTTGATCATTGAAACATAAACATAACAAAGGGAGGTTGTCTGCGGCCGAATCGCAGACAGGCGCTTCACAACGTGTCTGTTCTTAGCGCCCAGATTGGTCTCCGTGTGACCAACGAGACAGGGAGGGTATCCGTGAGGAGGTATGTACCAGAGAAAGCCAAATGCAGAGAAAGTCCGTAAAATCCTGGTCATACCTGAATTGCTTGTCAGACGACATACATAACACAGGGTCATCGCGGTCTTACCAAACTTAATTCCAATGTCCAAACACGACGAGCCCAAAGCTTCACTGATTTAAGCGGTGAATTGTCTGTCGCTGGTAATTCAACCTCAATCCCATCCCACCAACACTTTCGCTATCACCAAAAAAATATAAGAAAGACGGCACATTCAAAGAAAAAAAACGCGACATACAGCAGGTTTCCTCCAGAACAAAAGCAGCTTTTGAGCAGTTCCCATTTGAGAATAATCGACTTCCACTGGCTTCTCCCCGTTAGGGTGGTGTACGATGCCAGTTTTTAATAAAACTAGCGCGATGGAGGATATGCAACACCGCGACGGCTCTAACGCTCTGAAACCCCATTCATCGTCGCGGTTGAACCCACTATTTTGAAAGTTAATTGTCATAACAAAGCAGTCCAAGGGTACGTCATTCGTACCTCATGCACAGCATATCTATAAGATGTTGTTCCGCAACGTTGTTTTCTTTATTAACGTTCCGCTGCAGTGCGGTAAAAATGCTTCGTTTTTCCATAAGAAAATCACCCGACCGCCTCTTGATGTCCAAGAGTGTTTCATTTGCAATGCCATTCTGGTCCGTCAGGGCGTCAATGTCTTTTACTGGTATAGAAAAATACTCGAGTTCCTCTCGAAGAACGATGATGGCTTGTTTAGTGAGAAGAGGATTTTGCGAAGGAGAGGGACCAAAATCGTTGGTTGGCCCATCTAACAGATGTTGTTGGGCAGCGAACAAGCCTGGAGACGTAGCGGTCCCATAGAAGGTCTCTGAAGAGTTTCTGAAGAAGTTGAGAACGAATTGAAAGCAATCCGGGTCGAACTATAAAGATAACAATCATTCTGTTAGAAAAACCGAAATTGTGCAAGTTGATAAACGACACTTGCGTCAACAGCATAGACCTCTTCGTCCTCTTCGTTCTCCCCTCCATCTGACAAAGCAACACTCTGCCTACTTAAAACAAGACCATTCGGGAAAAGACATAGCAAGACGGATTCAGGAAGGTTCATGATCGTCTCGCGGTCCACGTCGAAGCGCTTGCCACGCAAGTCTAACGAAAGTCTCGTTAGGAGCTGAGGCTGTAGGTTAGCATGCGCTGGTAATGCATGCTGCGACACCTGTGTTATTGGCGAATTCGAAATGTTGAGCGCCGCCATGTTGAAGTCACGGTGGAGAGCGTGGAAGACTCGTGGTTACTTGAAGAGGCCAAACAAATCACAACCTGTGCCTAGCCGCTGTCTCCTTCAAACCACAATGGCGTTTGTCTTGATGCCCTTTTGCTGAAGTTCATGCTTCTTGCGCGCTAATGCTTAGAGCTGTGTATCAATGATCTTCATGTTATGGCTCTGTCCTATTCTCTCAGAAATCTCTAAACCTGTGTCAAGGTTCTCAGCTGTCCAATGTGGACCATCATGATCATGATGCTGCATCATCTCTGTTTTTTTGTCTTCTCCAAATTTGGCACTCAATCCAAAAGTCCATTATTACGCATTCTCTGAGATTTCGACCTTGAGATGTTGTCAAACTTCAAAATTTCGACTCCTGCTAGACTACCTAAGGTCGAGCCTCGACCTAAATGTCTGGCGTGTGGGACTTACTTCTACAAGCCAGCCGCATTTTTACCGTGGTTTCGCCAGGGTCTCCGGTAAAAAATGGTTTGTGGGCACTCGTTCTTCTGCCACCTCTGCTGTCAGCCTACGAGGAATGACAGGCGCGTGTACTAACCGATATACTAGCAAAGACGATGTTTGCAAGGACACCTCACTTCACATAGCCCACTGTAGACCTATGCCTTTTCTCTCGGAATACGAAATATCGCGTATCTGTGATCAAGTTCTTTGTGCATATGCATCCCGGGACCCACATAGCTAGACGTTCTAAAGATTTTTCGAAATTCCACTGCTGAACATTTTCCATATCTCTACTCAAATTATGTGTCTGCGAATTCATCCGGGTCGGAGGTATCTTTCTATCTTTTGCGACTTGTTTAGAGAGTTAATTTCCTATGCAACAGGATATTGTCATTCTTGAAATTTTCGACTTCTCCTTGACTCCGGAAGTTCTCGACGACCATCCTACACGCAACAGCTGGCTATCTTCAAAATTATATCCGACTCCTCTACTGTGGTCTCCCAGTAAAAGGAAAACTAGATACCTTTACTCTTTGCCTGGGAGTCGAACCCAGCTTTCGCGCGGATCAGTACATGTATACACACGATATGCATGACAGGCGCGTGTACTAACCGATATACTAGCAAAGATTATGTATGCATGGGTACAAGCTTCTTCACATCGCACTGTATCCCTGTTCAGACTGTGCTCCAGAATAGAAGTCAACGGCAAGTCAACGGAATATTTCTTTTGTGCATCCCGTATATTGACTTTCCAAAGATTTGTCATTCTACCTCTGAATACCTCCATGAATATCTTCCATATCAAATCTCTACCCGTAGAAAATATGCGGCCAAAGGCCGTTTGATAAAAATGGGTAATTTGTCTGGTCAGAGATGTCGAAATTTGTCCGTTTTGCAAATGACCTTCGCCAAAATTTTCGGGCCACGTCCATTTTTCGTCAAACACCCTCTTAGAGCCAAAGAAATTCGCGTGCGCCTGAAAACCCGTTTTATGGACCTTTTAAATGCAACCAAAAACCACAAGATTGTTCCCGAGATACACAGATAATATCGTGAGGTAGTTATCCTCCACACATGCCTAATTGAAGTTTTTTTCTTGATAATTATGTTTGCGGCATCATCTGGCATAGATTTTTTCAAGAAAAGTCCTGTCATCGACAAAAATCGAACAGTTCCTATTCAAAGTTGCGCGGCGAACTGGACGGCACAGAAACCTCGTTTTTACACTTTGGTCAGTCAGACACTATTGCAAACTGACACCATCATCACCTGCTCCTCCCTTTACACCCACCCTCATCCCACTCATCCCACTCTCCTTTTCCCCTCATCTCCACATCGTCCTGACCGCCACTCCTTAACATCATGCAGCACCGCGGCGAGCAAAGACCGCCTCGCGCAGCACGCCCTCCAAGCACTCAACCCTCAGCTCGTTTACAGAAACCACTGCCACCACCTGCAGCTCCTTCACCAGGTCCTCAGCTATATCAAACTGACACTAGGACCAGCGTTTCCTTTCAAAATCAAGAGCGAGGCGACCGTCAGGCTCAACTCGATCGTCCAAATCATCGAAGAATGCCTTCTGCATACCAGTCCCACCTTTCTCCACCAGCAGACCCAGAGGGTTCAGCCGCGGACTACTTTGATCCTTCCAGAGTTGCTCGAAAGAAGAGTCTCGTCAAACCTGACCGCGAAAAAATTGAACCAGGTCATAGACAATGGCACTACCGAACCCATGCTGCACAGATGGAGGATGAGGCGCCCAGAATAGGTGTCATGCCTTCTTGTACGTATTCCCATATTCTTTTTCAAGACTTTCTAAAGCCTCTTCTTTCATCTTTGTAGCAACTGGCAACTATCCACGAGAACCCCTACGAAGAGGACACTCGCTTCTAGGCCGTGAGGAAGATCAACATGAGTCTGGTTTGGCCCTCTTTAAACGAGGTGCAACTCTCCGTCGAAAACGCCAGTCAGGCTTGACCCCAATACCCAGCAATGTACCCGACGTTCCCAAGAAAAGAGGTTGCTGGAGGGGCCCTGGACCAGGCGGGCCTTGGATGACATACTGCTTTATTATTACCATCTTCGTCCCACCGGCATTAATGAAAGCATGTGGTACGTGGGTCTGTGGCTCCCGTCATCCTCGGGCATTCATTATGGCAATCACTTCTAGGTATCCGCACTCCTGAACAACAGCGCGCATGGAGAGAAAAAATGGGACTTATCAGTATCATTCTCTGTCTCATGGCCGGCGTCGGTTTCCTCACTTTCGGATTCACGGAAAGTGTCTGCGGTACACCTCGTAACCGATACCACGGAGGCGCAATCGGAGACGGTTTTATCGGAAACAGTTCCCTCGTCATCAATGGCTACGACTACGACTTCTCCAAGTTCAAGCACCCTTCTGCGGGTACGACCTTTGATGGCACCTCTAATCCTGTCCTCAATGCTACCTGGGGTGCCGCCGGAAATGATGCCTCCTTTTTGTTCCAGAAAGTGAACCAGAAATGTTTGGGCCTCATCAGCAAGGCTTCGAGCTCAAGCATCACTGGATCTGGGAGTCAGTTGGATTGGTATTTCCCTTGCAACATTTATAGCCAGTATGGGAATCAGGGGGCCAACTTGACGGGATACGAGTCGAGCTACAGTTGTCATACGGCGACAAAGGCGAAGACAGAGTTCAGCCAGATGAGTCCAATGGGTCAGGTTTACTACACTTGGGATGACCTTCACAACACAAAACGCAATTTGGCTGTTTATGAATCGTACGTTCCATTGACGTTCATGGTGCTATTATCTCCTCATCTTTCAACCCAAGATCCGTTCTCGATCTCAATAAGCTCAATTGGCTCAGCAGAGCTCAGGTCAACTACCCCGCCCTTTTTGACGAAATGAAGACCCCTAATGGTACCTACAATACAAAAGACCTCACCATGTTGTTCCTACGTACCAACCAACAAAACGTCGGGCACTGTCTTCAAGATCTTGTCACGATTGGCTATATCGACACCAACAGTATCGGATGTGTCGCATCCGATGTAGTCCTCTATCTTTCCCTCGTATTCATCATCGGCGTCGTCGCAATCCGTTTTGGCATGGCCGTCATGTTCGCTTGGTTCTTTTCATGGAGGATAGGAAACTTCCCGAGAGAGACTTATGAGCAGCGGATGCAGCGTTCAGCGGAAATCGAGAATTGGTCCAATGATATTTACCGGCCTGCACCAAGCGAATATCGTCCAAACGTTGGGAAGAATGGGCTGAAGGAAAAACGCAAGACTTTCCTTCCTAGTCATTCGCGGTTCACACCTTCGGATAATTTCCTTCTCAAACCAGGTCAACGTCCGACGACTCAGTATGGCGTTTTGGATTCTACTTCGAATAATAACTGGAAACGATCCACCATGTATTCAACAAGTGGAGGAGGGAAAAAAGGGACCCCGCCGGATTCACCTGGGTATCGATCAAGGAGCACAATGTCACTTGCGGAGTCCCCTTGTCCATTCCCCCTACAGAACGTTGTTCCACAACCACCTCCGGATTATGAGCCATTTAATTTCCCACTTGCTCATACGATGTGTCTTGTTACTGCCTACTCTGAGTCTGTGGAAGGTCTACGCACAACCCTCGATTCTCTCGCTACGACGGATTACCCGAATTCACACAAGCTTATCTTGGTCATTGCGGATGGTATGGTGAAGGGAGAGGGTAACGATCTTACGACGCCAGAAATCTGTTTGGGTATGATGAAGGAGTTTGTTATAGCCCCTCATGAGGTCGAGCCACATTCATACGTCGCCATTGCCGATGGACATAAGAGGCATAATATGGCGAAGGTTTACGCGGGTTTCTATGAGTACGACGACGCGACAGTGGAACGATCCAAACAACAACGAGTGCCTATTGTCCTGGTGGCCAAGTGCGGTAATCCACTCGAGGCGAACGATCCTAAACCTGGTAATCGTGGCAAGCGAGACAGTCAGATCGTGCTCATGGCGTTCTTGCAGAAGGTCATGTTTGATGAGCGGATGACGACCTTTGAGTATGAATTTTTCAATTCAATCTGGAGAGTCACGGGTATCAGTCCGGATAGGTACGAGTTGGTGCTTTGTGTTGATGCGGATACGAAGGTGTTCCCGGATTCGATGACTAGGATGGTTAGTTGTATGGTGCATGATGAGGAGATCATGGGACTCTGTGGGGAGACGAAGATTGCGAATAAGGCGGAGACTTTTGTTACTATGATGCAGGGTGAGCTGATTTTTTTTTTGCATTTATGCTTTGCGTCGTTTGCTGATACTGTGACTGGTAGTCTTTGAGTATTATATTTCCCACCACATGACGAAGGCGTTCGAGTCGATGTTCGGTGGTGTTACCTGTCTTCCTGGTTGCTTCAGCATGTATCGTATCAAGGCCCCTAAAGGCGACTCAGGATATTGGGTACCTATCCTTGCTAACCCCGACATTGTGGAACATTATTCCGAAAACGTGGTCGATACTCTGCACAAGAAGAATCTGCTTCTTCTCGGTGAAGATCGATACCTCACGACGCTCCTCCTCAAAACGTTCCCCAAGCGCAAAAACATGTTCTGTCCCCAGGCTGTTTGCAAGACTGTCGTTCCTGATACCTTCCGTGTTTTGCTTTCGCAACGTCGGCGTTGGATCAACTCGACTATCCACAATCTTGCTGAACTCATCTTGGTGCGAGATTTGTGCGGAACTTTCTGTTTCTCGATGCAATTCGTCGTTGGAATGGAATTGGCCGGTACACTCGTTCTTCCTGCCGCTATTGCATTCACGTTATACCTCATCGTATCATCCATCATTCCTGGCGGGCCAAATACCACAATACCACTTATCCTACTCGCCATCGTGCTTGGTCTTCCTGGCCTGCTTATTGTTGTTACCTCGCGGAAGATCGCCTACGTCGGGTGGATGCTTGTATACCTCCTTTCTTTACCCATTTGGAACGGTATCCTTCCTGCGTACGCGTTTTGGCATTTCGATGATTTCTCCTGGGGTCAGACTAGGAAGATTGAAGGTGTTGATAAGGCGGATACTGGTGATAAGGAGGGAGAGTTTGATGCTACACATATCGTCATGAAGAGATGGGCCGAGTTTGAGAGGGATAGGAGGTGGAAGAATGGTACACAGTCGAGGGACTCTGCGTACTATGATAAGAAGTACGTTTTTAATCTTTTTCTTGTCTATCAAGGTAGACGCTGACACGTTTTGACAGGGATAGCAACCGTTATTCAATCGCCTCGACTTCAGATGTCACTCATCCACAGCCCTCGAGCAATAATGACAACAGCACTGTAGACACTAGCAATTACCTCAACCCACGACCAAGACATGACTCGAATGCGCTCCTCATGCTCCCTGCACCGCTCTCCGTCAACCGACCATTACTGTCGTCCACATCGTCAGTTGGAATGTCTCGCAACAGTGAAGATGTCTCCGATTCCGGCTCCTCAGTTGCACACAA
>JABAJW010018078.1:0-13402 GCA_018855395.1 Arthromyces matolae
TTAACCCTTAAACGTTATTAACGCTTAAGGCTTAGGTCCAACACTGTCTTGAACTCCATCATGATTGTAGAGCGATCAATTCCTCTGCTCGTTATGCATTAAGTCTTTCACTACCGCCACTGGCTTTCCCATAGCTGTAGGCTTTGGGACTTTCGCGATGTAACCTTTCTCTGACAAGAATAGAGAATGGTAGTATGGTACCTATCCCGAAGAAATCTTTCACTCCACGTTCATCTGATACGTACTTAGGGTATTCTTGAAGCCTGCTTCCGGGCCTATCCCTTTCCCGACCCATGTGGTGGAGAATTTTAACGAGAGCCTCAGGTCCAGAAATGGGAATCAACACTCACTGTCTCGGTTGGTCCATTCTGTGCTGTGTCTTGTGGCTCTTGTCGTTTTGCCTTGATGAGCGGAACTACAAATCGTCAGAATGCAACTTCTTCCAAGTCGATCAACGTATTTTGGAGGGACTACTTGGGTAGCAGATGCGATCAAGGCGCTTTCAAAACGTTTTACTCGTCTTTATGAAAACATTGTCCTAGGCTTTCCGCAGTCACTGGCATGCACTTGTCTAACCATTGACTGGTGATCGTGATATCCTCGCTTCTTGGCATGTCGAAAACTTTGCGCCCTGGGAAGTTCAGCTATTCACGACGAAAACGCGGCATACGTAAACAATTCGCCGTCACAATTCGCCAGGCCTTCCAGTCGATATAAGTTGATGCCATGGGTAAAGAAGTCAATGGTCGTTGGTGGTGTTCGTTTTCCCCTGTTATACCGCTCGAGAGCTTTGTCCTCATGCATACCTAGCGAATCTAGACCAACCAAAAGTAAGTTCAATGCCACCCTATTGACGTATCTTATATGGCCAACGTTCGTACCAGCTGATTTGAGAGTGAGAAACGTTGGTGACTAGCATGATAGGCTGGTTAAAGTGACGATTGTGAGGAACGTTTTCGCGGAAATCCATGGTTCGTTGTAAATTTTACTCCATGCTGCGCCGTTGGATGGTTAATGGCGTCAGTCGTGGTGTATACCGGGCCTTTTAATGCCCAGTAACCGTTTTATTGCGCAGTAACACTGCAAATCGGTGATCTCCTAATCCATTTATACATACTCGATTCCGGCTTCATCAAGGTCCGACCGCCACTTGATACGGACAACGCGGAATCTATTAGTCTCCTTCCTCAAATATCCAAACAGTGAACTGCGATACATGCTAGTACGCCTGCTGGAAGACAATTCTCTGATACTGATCTCGGGGGTCCCCTCGGGCCCATGCCTCAAGTTTGTTTTTCCCTTCGTATAGCCTGCGCACCGGTAATCTCATCATGCTGTCCTTCACCGACCGGAGTCGCCACACACTCGTTTTCGAGGTGTATAAAAAGTCTTGAGAATAACTGAAAGAACTTACAAGTACCACCAAAAGATGGAATCGAAGCGATCTCATCTCAGCGAAAACTCCTCTAGAACTTGTCTCCCACACAGGGAGGAACGGTATGATTCGATACTCGAGCAAATTCAGGTATGTTACCATGTTGATGGGCTTGAATAATTAATCATCATGTTGAACAGACTCTCATTATTGCTTCTCAAAACGCAACCGTGGGGGGTACCAACGAAACGGCGGGTTGGTCTGAGATGAGGAAGGAGTTACTCGTCCTCAAGACCCAGATTTTGGAACGAATTGATAGAACTGAACAGTGGTACGCTCATCCCCCTTATATATATTAAACACTGTTGACACTTTCTGTCAGTCTCGAACGTATACCGATGTGTTTATACAATTCTAGGATTCCGTTCAACTGTCTTCTTCGGTATCCCCAAGGTACCACAGTTGTTGCACCAATGCCGATGTACAAACGAGATATATGTAACCTGCTCGGTACGTCTTGACATCAGTGTCGGTGCTGAAAATGTGGCTTATTCTAGATAGATTCGGACTGTGCGATAACGGCGGCGGTTCTTCGACTCCCGCCTCTCCCAGAGGATGCGACAGTGCATGATATGCGCAACCAGATTAGGGACTTCCTGGGTGCGTTCTAGATGAATGGAATACTCTCCTTGGGAGATTGTATTCGAATTGTGTCTATACACATCGCGCGAAAGTTGTGTTAAACTTCCAGTTAAGAGTGTGTTACAATGTCCAATTTCAATCTCATAAATACACGCAATATCCTTATCTAGATCTACACTAAATGCTTCCATGTCCATCTCGCATTACTTAGTCCCCATCGCCGACAACTCTTCCCAAAGATCTGACGGCACACTAGCGCCATTCCCTGACTTCAATAACGACTTGATACGATCCAGCCACAACTTCAGAAGTCTAAACCTCCCCCCAACTGCTTCTTTCACATCGACTGTCATGACTTGCCTGAAGTCAGCTAAAGTCCCGTTTTGAAGGCCAAGCAACGACAGTTGTGCGAGCCAATAGAACGATAAAGCGTCCTCTGCCAAATCAGATTCCTTGCTTGCTTCATCCAATGTGGATTCTGGGATTTCAACACAACCCTGTAGCCAGTTATTCAAAGCCAATTGGATGGCTAAAGGGTTTTCTTGCTTGCATGAGCCCAGGGCTGCGAATTCGGTATCAAGAGTTGAGATATTCGCCGGACCAGCAGAGGTCATAGCAGAATATGGAGCGAAGAGATTCCGCAGTATTGCATGTATGAGTATAAGAGAAGATAAGGGGTTAAACAATACAGCCATTCTCCTTGGAAGACGAGTCTCGCCCAATACGGATAATGCTCTCTGCATCGGGAACCCAAGTGTGTTGTCATCGTGAATGGAATGAAGTTGACAAAGGATGTACCATTGAGCAGCATCGGGCGCCTGCCATACGGAATCGTCGCAAGGTAGACAAAGATCGAGTTCTGAGGGATGAAAGGAAGGTTTAAAGCCGAAGTACATGGAGAGTGAGCAGTCATGAAGGAATGACAGTAATACCGCTCTGAAAAGGATATAATGGGTGACCGGGTTGAATATCTAATAGTTTCGTTACACATACCGTTTGATCATTTCACAATTTGCCCACTCCTTCCAAGCGGATTCAAGATTGTCCATATTCATTTCAGATATTATCCAAGAGTTGATTCGTGGAATGATGCCTTGACGGCGAATCATCTATAGAGAGAACTCGTCCACGAGAAAACGTACAAGTATGAGAACGATGCTCACCGTGATAAGTATCTCGTGATATATGTTTGATGACATCGCGCGTTCAGCTTTCAGATGGAACAATGCAATAGTTTGAAGGAGTATGACGGTGAGAAGGAATCGGTTCTGGTCTCGAGGTTCATCAGACAATGTTGCCTGGGTGAAAGGTTTATGAGTCACGGTTCTAGAAAGTGAATGGTTTAAACTGGACTGACGAATTCAAAGGGGATGGAATGTTGACTAGACGATAAAACATCCTCAATAAATGTAGATGCGGCATCAGTCCGTGCAAATAAGGCTCCGCCAGCTTGCATAGCGCGCACGAGGGATATCGGCTTATCACCCATAATCCAAGTTGGGACATGAAAAAGTGGGACTTGAACGCAAAAGATTGAAAAGAATAAGTTTACTGCAAGCAGCGAGGAGAGTGATGTTCAGCCTTTCCAGCACAAATGGGAATGAATGGCAATGGACATACAATATAGATCATGATCAGGTTTTGCGGGAGACGTTGAAAGATCAGCGGCCTCGAGTTCTAATGTGTGATGAAGGAGTGGAAGTGGTAATGTGATTTCCAGATCTTCCACCATTGGCAAGGGACCAAAATCTACTGCGAATGTGGGGGGAGTATCAATATCGATGGATCTATAGTTGTTATCCCCGGGGCCTGGGGAGGTGTCCACGAGTCCAAACAGTTCAAAGAGCATCTCATCAGCATTAATGGCATTCACGTCCTCAAACCACGACCGGTTTTTAGGTTCCCTATTGTGTTCAACTGTGGAAATGTTTGTCTCGAAGAAATCAGTCTTCGCCGAGGAGAATGTCGATGATGATGGAGTCGATGATAATTTTGAGTGGGAGGAGACTAATCGAAGAATAGATGGTGGTCGAGGATTTGAAACGGTAGGATCACTCATCACAAATGATTTCAATGGAGATGTCGAAGGTGACGCAACGTCGGCAGTCTGAGTGGGGGCCAATGTAGAGGACTCCGGCTTGGAGACAAATAGCCTCTCCGCTCTAGACGCGGCGGGGTTGTTGACAAAGACACATTCGCGTCCACGCGAGACACATTTTGAACAAGGATGTTGAAGGTCGCATTTAATTTTAGACAAGGCGCAAGCCTGAGGACAAAGAATGAGAATCAATGTCGGATGGATGCTCTGTATGAGAAATCGTTTCACCTGACATGCCTTTCTTCGAGATCGGTTTCGCTTGGCTCTATATCAATATATGCACTTAGGAGCCATTGACTTCAAATGGTGAAAACGACACACGAATCTTCACAAATGCGCTCGTGTCTGGTTAATAAATCACTTCTCGTGAATTTTGCATTGCAAGTCTACAGACGGCGAGTTTTCATCCAAGCCAACGAGTAAAAAAAATCGAAATACCTTGCATTGATGAACCCTGTCGTTCGTATCTGAATCAGACATTATCATCAGGACCCTAAAACGTAACGGAAGGAAATAGACATACGGGAACGGATGTGTCGAGTTAGATGGCCTGTTAACGAAAACTTAGCTGGACATATGGGACAAGATTTCCTTTCCGCTAACGAGGCCATGTTTCCTATGGGTTGAGAAGCTGAGACCAAACCGCAAGCAAGGAGCGGCAGTTATATTTTTCTAAGCAGAGGCCAATAAAAACCCAATCGGTGGCGCGGTCACATTGGGGGGTCGAAAAACATATCAATCCATTCATTGCACAAAGATAGAATTACACGTTCATTGGAAAGGAATTTCAGAAAATTTTCTGGACCGTAATACATAAGAAGTCAAGCAACTGCGCTTCTACATTTCAGGGTCAAATTATCAATAACCTTTCAGTCCACTCACCTCACAAATATAGCACTGGACGTTCATTGTCAGCCAATCGGAACATGTTTGAAGGCTGTTCTAGACCATTACACACAAAGTGCTAAGTGGTGGCGCGGGCACATTTCGTGAGTATTCCGGGATCAATAACATAAAGAGTGGAGGTAGATATCAATATGGTAACGCAGTAACATATCGGTCCAGTGATTGCTCAAAAATGAGCCACATCAGAACACGTTCAACCATCGCTCTAGACCCTGACGAATCTGGCCACACAAACTCCCCATATCCTGCTGGTCGGCGGTATGACCGACGCTTACCCTCAAATAAGGTTATACAGCATCCAAATTTTTGCTGGATTAGTGACGACCCTCCATGGACCCGAGCAATATTGGAATGCCACACGGGCTTCAGCGGAAGACCGCCTTCGCTGAGATTCCGCCACACTTTGTATTCCCTAAACTTACAGCTCTTACCAAGTTCTGACGTGCTTATATATATGCACTACTATCCGAGTCGGCGTTACCTCTGAAGCTCACATTCTCCTTTCTCTCAACCTCGAGGTCATCTCCAGGCAAATTGGCCACTCAAGCTCCCATATCTCTGGTCGGCCGGTTTCATACCCATACGTATTGTTAGAAATCCCATATGCAGCACGCGACGTAACTGGCGTCGCATTGATCCCGTTGTATACGGTACCTTCGCTCCCATGATAGCACCCTCACTTTCGGTTTCACCAATCTCCACTGCAGATGTCTGTCACCAATGAAGATGAAAGTAATGGAAATGAAAGGAGCGAAGGAGATAAGAGATGAATGGATGAAGAACTGGGGCCATCTAGTCATCCAAGTAAAATAAATGGGGAGGTGTAGAAGATGGGGGGAATCAAGAGACGAGGAGAGGACTCGGAAGATTGAGCTGAATGACGGTGGGCCCGGGATGATCTGGTAAAATGGATTCTAGAGCAATCTATACCACGGTGACGGCTTTCTATACGATTGTTTTTCATCAAGGATTTGGGAGGGGGGCAGGACGGTCATGTTGGCACAATCCTGCCACAAGTGCCATCGCGATGAACTTGGAACATGTCACGTTCTCACAACACCAAGTTCTGATCGATCTGATCACATAAATTCATTCAATCCTTTTTCAATCATCGCGCTGGCATGATCGTGTAGACGTTGTGAGATCTCCCGCGCGGTTAACAGGGTAATCAAGAAAGCGACTATGAAAACATAGAGTTATTCAATATACAGTCAGGAGATAAAGATGAATCCTCACCCCTTCAAGCGCAGGAGCAACACTCCTAACCAGTCATCTTCCCATTCCTCACGCTCGATCCCCGCAAAAGCTGTTCCTCCACACTAAACGAATCCCCAAAAAGCTCCATAGCAGCCAAAAGCAACTTTTCACACATCCATTTGGCTTTTTGGTACCCAAATTCTGCAATGTTGATCGCTTCAAGGTAGGTATCTAGTACTTTGTATAGAGCTTGTGGATGGAGGGAGGGGAAACGGCTGGCGACTGCTATGGAGGATGTAAAGAGGATACGGGTTGGTGGGGATCCGGAGGGATAACGACCTGAGCTGAGTAAGGCGAGTCGGATGGCTCAATGAGAGACCGTGGACTTCGGGCTCGAATAATGAGAGGTTGCGGTTAAAGGAATGATGTGGGTCGCGTTGACTAACTGAGAGGAAGACAATGATGAATGATGATGCTGATGCTGAAGAAGACGAAGACGAAACTCACCTTAGAGAAATCGTTTTCACAGAGCCCCAAATCATATCTAACAACACAACCTTCTCCCAGGAACAACTTGAAATAACCGCTCCTCCTTTTGCCATAAGCTCCATCTATCGTTGACGATGCGACATCATGTGTACATAGGAGGTATGGTGATGTTTTCTCCGTCGAGTTAGGAGTGAGAAGGTCCTCGTAACTGGAGGTGCAGTCTGACTGCGACACGTCCTCAGCCGTACATCCACTACTATCCAACCGCCAAAAAGCGTAAGTTCTCGACCGCAGCTTGATGTTGAGAAAACGAAAATTCACAGGGAGAATCGTCGTCCTCGCTCCTGGAAGTGACTTCGTGACGGAGGGGATGTTGAATGGAAAACCAGTCGTCAGACTGAACATTGGATATCCATAGTTATTCACCGTACTGATCTCTCCTGTTAAAATTTTGCGTTCTTCAGTACTAGTGGCGTGGACCTCAAGTTGCGTCCAAGATTTGTTTCGCCTAATCATCGACTAAAACGTAGATTTCAGATCGATAGGAAATCCTTCGTCAGGAGATTTGGGGTCTCGTATTCACTTCTTGGTCCGAAGAAGTTGTGGATAGAAGTATGTAAAGAGATGGTTAATACGGACCGATGCAGTGAGAGAGTGGCGACGGCGGAAGAGGCAGACTTCGGATTTTGTTAGAAAATTCCCCTTCGAAGGGGAAATATGTCAGGTGTAGTTGCAGTGGAATCTAGAGACGGATCCAGCGAACCAAAGTTGATCGCATAGTTGAATGGACCAATGGGACATTGGTTCTACGAAGGGTTGGAAGCTTCATTCTGGAGAGCCGCGAGAATGATGGGTGAACTCACTATTGAAGATGCGCTCGTCAATAATGGCCGAAGTAATCGAGGCTTATATCGAATGGAGGTCCTAGCATGATCAGTCAACATAGCCTTCGAATATCCGGAAACTTACAGCAGATATGAAATTTGTCCAGCTGAAGGTCAAAGAGGACCTACCGTCATCGTCGTTCAAACGTTCACCAACAACGTAAAAAAAACCGACCTGTCGAAGTTAGGGATCGTGCTTAGAGCTCTAGACAGGCTCTAGAGGATGGTGGTTCATTATCAAGTTCCGTTGGCCCGATATCGGATTGATCCGAACAACTTGTCCAACCACCACCACCACACCCGCGCCGCTTCTGGAAATTGATCCCATTTCATCTGTTCGTTATGTGGACTACGGTCACTGGCTTCCCCGTAAGTAGGCTTTGAGATCACGCGATGTGACCTCTCCCTCATGAGAAATGCTACACTTGACGTTCATCTGATACGTATCTAGTAATTCTTGGAACTTAGATTCAACCAGTCATTGT
The DNA here is from genome assembly GCA_018855395.1 of Arthromyces matolae. Taxonomy (NCBI): domain Eukaryota; kingdom Fungi; phylum Basidiomycota; class Agaricomycetes; order Agaricales; family Lyophyllaceae; genus Arthromyces; species Arthromyces matolae. The sequence continues at coordinate 8,077 of JABAJW010018078.1, forward strand.
CCAGCCTGTCCATTTTCCGATCCATGTAAAGAGAGAACTCGGGCCCTCAGAAAATGGGGATTAGCAGTCACTGTCCTGTCTTGCTTGGTTCCATTCTGTACCTTTTCTATCACGCCGGGCTGCCTTGCTGAGCGTTACTACTATTTTCAGGAATCAGAATACATCTTGTTCAAATCTTCACCAAGTCGATCAACCTATGCAAGATGCAATATTTGGATGTTGAATGCGATCAAGGCGCTTTCAAAGCGTTTTTACTCTTTTTACTCAGTGGAGACGCTATTCTGTCCAACCCTCGACTATTCTTGGCATATCGAAGACCTCTCCACCCGACTCGGCATACTAAGAACGGTGAGTACACAACAAGTCGTCACACCTAAATACTCGCGTCATATGATCTAGTCGATATAAGGTAGTGCATTGTATAATGAACTCGATGGTCTTTGGTCTTCGCTCTGTTCGTATTTTCCTATCATTCTATCTCACACCTCAATTGTCCTCACACATATCTAGGGATGACCTGACCAACTAAAGTATGCCTCTATCAGAGGCAGTGGATGATATGAGCAAACAGATTGAGGACTTTCTGGGTGCGTTTTAAGTGATTGTAATACTTCTCCTGGGAGCCTATGGTATACGCGTTATGTATATATAAAAGTCGCACGTATGCTGGGTTAGAGTTCCAGGCAAAGGCATGCTACCGAGTGTCAGAAATCTGGCATATCCAGATCTCCACTAAAGTATTTTAGGTCTATCTTGAAATCCTTCGTTTGCATAATCGTCAGTTCTTCCCAAAGAGATGCCGGCATACTAGCACCATTCCCTGTCTTTAATAACGACCTAATACGATCCAGCCACGATTTCAAAGTGCGAATCCTCCCCTCAACTGCTTCTTTCACATCGGTGGTCATAACCAGCCTGAAGTCGGCTAAACTCCCATGTTGAAGACCAAGTAACGACATTTGTGCGAGCCAATAGAACGATAAAGCGTCCTGTGCGAAAGGAGAGGCTGTGTTTGCTTCCTCGAATGTGGATTCTTGGATTTCAAGCCAACCCTGAAGCCAGTTATTTAACGCCAATTGGATTGCTAACGGGTTATCCTGCTGGGATAGAGACAACATAGCAAACTCGGTGACAGGAGCTGTGAGATTTGAGGGACCGGCACAGGTCACAGAATACGGAGCAAAGAGATTCCGCAGGATCGTATGTATGAGTATATGATGAGAGAAGGGGTTAAAGGAAACAGCCATTCTCCTTGGAAGATGGGTCTCGCCCAAATTGGACAACGCTCTCTGCATCGGGAAACCAAATTTTCTTCCGTCGTGATTGGACTGAAATTGACAAGCGATATACCATTCAGTGGAATTGGGGGCTTTCCATAGGGAGTCGTCACAAGGTAGACAGAGATCGAGTTCTGAGGGATGAAAGGAAGGCTTGAATCCGAAGTACATGCATAGTGAGCAGTCGTGAAGGAATGTCAGAAATATAGCCCTGGACCACGGTATGTTTAGAATGGGTGACGGGATTGAATATCTAAGAATCACTTTGCACATACCGTTTGATGGTCTCGCAGCGTGCCCACTCCCTCCAAGTGGAATCAAGGTTGTCCATAGTTACTTCAGACAGATTAATCATCCAGGAATTGACTCGCGCAATGATGTCTTGACGGCGAATCATCTATGGAGGAAGTTGTACAGGAAATCCTCCCAGATTAGAATAGATGCCTACCGTGACAAGTATCTCATGATACATATTTGATGACATTGCACGTTCAGCCTTCAGATGGTACAATGAAATAGTTTGAAGGAGTATGACAGTCAAAAGGAACCGATTCTGGTCTCGAGGTTCATCAGACAATTTCTCCTGGGTTACAGGTTGATTAGTCACGGTTTGACGGAGTGAAATATTTAACGTTGACTGACAAGTTCAAGGGAAATTGAATCTTGACTAGACGACAAAACTTCGTCAATAAATGTATATGCAGCTTCAGTCTGTGCAAATAACGCTCCGGCAGCTTGCATAGCGCGTACGAGGAATATCGGCTTATCAGCCATAATCCAAGTTGGTACATGAAAAAGCGGAACTTGAACGCAAAAGATTGAAAAGAATAAGTTTACTGCAAGCAGCGTGATGTTAGCTTGTCAACGCAAAGCGGACTGAATGGACATACAATATAGATCGTGATCAGAATTTGCAGATGTAGGAGGCATTGAAAGACCATCGGTCTCGAGTTCTAAAGGATAATCTGGTAGTGGTAATGTGATCTCGAAGTCTTCCACCATTGGAAGGGCAAAGGACATGTCCTCGAATTCTAGCAACAGCATGTCATCAATATTGATATGATTGACGTGAAAGAACGACGCGTCTTGATGTTCCTGATAGAATTTGCCTGTGTAAATATTCGTCTCGAAGAAATCAGACCCTGGAGAAGGGGAAGTTGATGATGATGTGGAGCCTGAGTGAGAAAAGACAGGGCAAAGAACAGATTGTGGTTGAGGAATTGGAGTGGGAGTGGGAGATGGTGCAGAGGAGAATTCAGTGTATAAAGAACTATCATCGATAGGATCACTCATCACAGATGGTTTCAACGGGGATGTAAAAGGTGGCGCAACATCGCTAGTTTGAGCCGTTGTAGAGGATTTGCGCTGGGAGCCCAAGAGCTTCGTTGTATACCCGGGGGGGTCGTTGACAAAAACACACTCCCGTTCACGTGAGACACAATTCGAACAAGGTCGTCGAAGTTCGCATTTGACTTTTGACATCCAACACGCCTGTTGAAGAAGAATTAAGCTCGCGAGGACAGTGCTCTGTATCAGATATTGTCTCACCTCACATGACTTTCTTCGAGATCGGTTTTGCTTGGCTCTACATCGGTACGCTTAGCAGCCATTGATTTAAAACGGAGAAAACGACACACGAATTTCCACAAGTGCGCAGGTGTCTGGCCAGTATATCAGTCCTCGTGAATTTTGCAGTGCAGGACTAGAGGGGTCAATTCAAATTCATTCAAGCAAATGAGTTATAGATCAAAGTACGTTGCAGCGATGAGGCCTGTCGTCCGTATCTAAATATTCGCTTATCGTCAGGATCCCCACAATACGTAGCAGAAAGAACTTGACATACGGGAACGGAGGTGTCGAGTCAGATGGCCTGGGTTTGAAAGGGTAGCTGGGCATAAAGGACAAGATCTCCTTCCCGCTGAGGAGGCCATGTTTCCTATGTGTTGAGAAGACGATAAGAGATTGGGAGAAGAGAACCGGAAGCAAAAAAAAAGCGGGAACGTTGATATTTGTCTAGTGAGTAGTCATAACATACTTATAAGAATTGCTTTTCTAGGCGGTAATCCATAAACAGTCAAGTGGTTGCGCATCTACCTTTTAGGGTCCAATTATCAATAACATATCTGTCCACTCCTTGGACAGATAGAGCATTGGAGTTTCGTGGTGTCCACCACATCGCTCAAGAATGAGCCACTGCATCTGAACACGTTCAAGTGCCATTGTGGTACCTGACAAATCTGGCCACATAAACTCCCCATTTCCTGCAGTATGATCAACACTTACCCAGAAATAAGTTTATACAGTATCCAAATTTTGCGCGCGATGGTGACCCGCGATCGACATTGGAATGCCCAATGGGTTTCAGCGGAACATCGGCGAATGCCGTTACCTTTCCTGCATGTTTCACCACAGTTTATGTTTCCTACATAAACTTAACTGACTTTGTTCCCAATATATATGCGCTGCTGTGCTTATATATGAACACGCTACTACGAGATTACAAGGGGGTTCTTGTTCGACCGCGAAGCCTAAGATATTGATAGTTCTCGCAACTCCTCGGCCGCCATGATTCATCTCAGAGGTTACCCGTACTGACTCTGTAATGAATATTTATGGACTGGACGTCAACATGCAATGTTAGAGAGCCCCACATATTATTTTTCTGGAAGGAAACCGACCAAGATATGCTTAAAAAAGCAATGTCCGACAACAACGCCATATCACGCCATCAAATCCAAATTTTTTCGCAAGAAAAAATCCCTCGAGGACACGGAATAAGTCGTACCCATGGTAAAACCTTCCAAACGTTCAGCGAGGGAGGAAGTGGGTTCAGCTTCGGTTTTACAAATGATAAGTACCATCGACACTCTAGAACCAGATTTCATGAAAGGATCACGATTTTTGCGTTCCGTGTAACCGGCCCGGCGCCAAACGTCATCGGGACGAACTATAGAGATTGCACAGATGCCTGCAGGTTACTGATTATCGTCCATTCTTGGTGTAGCCAGATTAGAATGTGATCTCCCCTTCAAGTCCGCATTGCTCCAACTCCCCTCTGGCGAGATCTGATGCTATCCTCCCACCGATTGGAATGGGTTCGCGATCCACACCTGGTCCACACCCCCAGCTTCAACAACATTTGAGGACAAATCTGCTCATTTTTCTAAACTCGTTGAAACGACTTGTTGCTAAGACAGGGAAAGGATCATCAAACTGGAAGCACTGCATCCATTGAAACCTCAACCGACCTTGTGACCTGCGCCACGGAGACGATGGTGTCGATGCTTCGACAATTTCTAGAACCTTCTGCAACATCACACGCTTCCATACAGGAATTTCTCTTGTGTCATCGTATAGTGTAAAAAAATCAATCTTCAAGTTGTACTTGGTTCTTGTCTACACATTTTCACGAAAAAATTCGTTGGCTTCGTTTATGACTTTGACTACTCGAATAACTTATTCAAATAGCTTGAGCAGCTGAATGTTTTTCTGCGAGTATGAGAGATAAGATCAGATCGTAACGCCTAAGTCCTCGGCCATCAATCAATTACAAACGCACGTGAGGAAATATCTTTTTGTTTTGTTCTGCCATCTTCTGGTTTCTGACGGGTCGATTCTTATGCCGCTTATTCTTCTCTTATCTTCAGGCTAACATATTCTTGCTCACACAATTTCTCACTACTGCCACCCACAGTTTTCTTTGGAACTTTAAAATATACTTATACCCAATGGCTACTACATATACCGACTCAAGAAACGGTATGAGCCCTGGTTTCTGAGACGTCAGGCTCTTTTATCTAACCCAAATGTTTAAAGACGATGTTAAGGCATCAATATATCCCAATTTACGAGGTATGCTGGCCTGTATCGTTCTTTTCTTCGACGTCTGATCACACAGAAGACACACCTAAGACGCCGATCGTGGTAGAGAATGGAGGATTTTCAAGCGGCCATAAAGACTCCGCTTTCGTTGCGAATGGCACAATACGAGTCCTCATTCAAGTCCGCGATTTCGCCTTTTCCCCTTCTGACGATCGTTTTCGAGGACT
>JABAJW010018081.1:0-13267 GCA_018855395.1 Arthromyces matolae
TACAATTTATCACACCATTATAAACGGATGAGAAATTTGGCTACAGAATATGGATCACGGTATGTTATAGATCATACACCACCAAACCAAAATGATGTAAATTTGATGTTGCTGCCACACTATTCAGGGACTTGGGGTTTGATGTCGGATGATGCCACCCTGATCTCAGGAAATGTCAGATCATCGATTCAGCCAAGCTTGGTTTAGAGCAATATCAGCAGAATATCCGACGATAATATCAGTTGAGATCAGCCAAGAATATTTTTGAAAGAGCCGTGATACGTCGAGATGACCTCTCCAATGACCTCCCCAAGTCCTTTCCTGGTTCCCCTCAAAATATGTGACAATGCTTGAATAGCCCCCTTTCCAACCACTTTCTGGTGCAGTTCATAATAGCACAAAAAGGTATAATTGATTCATGATTATAATGCAGCTGTACTATATGCACGGTACTATACTGGGTATCTGGGCAGCCACGTATGCAGGACTCGAGTTGAGCCATTAGAAAGGAATTACAATAACAAGCTTGTACCGGCCGCGTAGCCTTATATACCACTTTCATTCATCGGCCTCGAAAACGTTGGTTTCCACCGTTGCCGTAACTTGGTTCAGGTTTGCCCTGCCGAACTTGTTACGGTCGCATTCAAGGACCTTCGTAAAGAGCCTGGTCATGAATCAGTTAAAACCAGGGTTACAGATACCAGGTCAGCAAAACGACATACTGGGAGATTGCTTCGGGAGTTTTCTTTACCCCTCGAATTTCGTCGAGCTGCTGATCAACGGTCTTCCAGAAATCCTTAGTCTGAGGGTCCTGCTCAGCTCTCTCGACATAGATACTGCGCTGTTGATGTATCTACATTAGAGAAAACACCATACATACTAAAAAAAGCTTTACGCACCAAGACTGCAACGCGAGCAAGGAACTGGATTGACAGCTTGATGTCACAGATACGATTGCCCAGGTTGATTATTGCTTCACCCAATTCGAGAATGTTCTGAGCACCTGAGATGTTGCCCTCATCGTCAACAACACCAATGGAATCCTTGAGCTAAAATAAAGATGGCGAGCAGATATGACTTTAGCTTCAAGTAGGAGGCGTCCAGAATGACATACTCACTAAGGTTTTGATCTCGTATCGACGAATGGTCAATCGCGCACGAATTCTCGAATAAATCACGTCCATTTTGGCCTTGTCGGACTTGACCTCGGGACTAAGGCCCCAGTGAGGATGCTGTGCGAGGAACTCCTGACAAATAGGTCAGTAGTGATACAATTATCTGCACTGTACACACCACTACTTGATTTACAAGCTCGTTATTCTTGACATAGGACGAAACTGTAGACGAGACTATAGCAGCAAAAACATAGCGCTCAAGTCGATTCTGTATATAATTTATTAAAAATATGGGTGGCAAGCGCGGCGAGCACCAAAAATGAGTACGTACTCCTAGGACTGCAGGGATTTGGTACTGGGTGCTGTCAGCACTGGCGACGCTGTGGATATTTTCGGAAACGGAAAGAACGTGGCCCGCCAACCAGACAATTTGCCTCTCCAGTGACAGCTAAAAGTTAAGTGAACTGTGTGACCATTTATTGAGGTGCAAAGTCAACATACTTGAGCAAACTTCTTAAACTCCTTTTCCACCAGTGGCTTGAAGTGGAGCTTCCTCGACAGGCTTTCAGCGTACTGGGTAAGATCTTCGTCGAGTTGCCTCTTCCTGGTGTGGGTGGTCAGGTTGGATGTAGCTAGCACGTCGTCTGAAGACAAATCCAGTTCGCTCGGGGTGCCTCGGGGTGAGTTGGGTGGGGAACTGTTGATTGGTGAGTCAGACAGCAATGAATCATCAAAAGAATCATTTAGAAGGCTTGAAATGTGCATGAGATTTAAGGAGAGTGGGGATAATGCGAGAGAAATAAAAAAAACCAATGGAAAGAGTGAGTTTGAGTATAACCGAAGTTCAACTTTGACGCAAAAAAAAAACCATCACGTAAGCCGCCACCCATTCAGCTTTGAAACTTCGGCCCAGGTATCAAGAACACGAAAACATGCCTGCTCAGCGGAAGCCATTACCTGAAGGTATGTCAGTATGTAAAACTCATAAAAACATCGAAGACGTTAATGAGCCTGACAGGATTTGATGATTATGGCGATGATGGCTCCAGAATCATCTGTCGCATCTGCACAGAGGAATCGATGAACAGAAAAGAAGTGATCATCAGGCGTACCTCTCGTGCATCGCATGTGTTGACGTCGCTTCATAAAACGGCATTGCAAAGTTGGTCCAATCGCCATACAACTGTGGTAGAGCAAACAATCGAACCAGATCCAGGCTCTAGCACAGTAATTGCGCCGTCAGCTCATCTTCAAACAATTCTGGAGCTCATGAACGATGAAATACCTGGTGAGAAGGACTCTTATGAGATGAATAGCTGGTTCGATGAATTCAGCGTACACGGCGACATGTACATCGATGAGAACGGCAGCACCATTCAATTTTCAGCTGGCGAAGATGCCCGCAGAAATCTCTGGATAGAGTTAGAGGGTCAAATGGATAATCTAGGACTGGTTCAACATACTCTCTTTGCCATCGACGGCTCTGCGGGTTTGGATGATGACGAGCAAGACAGCGGTGTTGATCAAATTAATGCCGCCTTCACAGCCATGGGTGAGCATGGGAGATTCCATATACTTATTTATTTTATTGCTAATGAGCGCACCTTTAGGACTTGATGAAAGCGATGGCGAATTCGATGATGAAATATCTCAAGCAGTTCAGACGGAGGAGTGGGCGCCTCATGGAACTAAGACGGTAAATGAACTGGATGTTGATGTCAATATTGTAATCGAACTTGTCCTTAGATGTTTATGCTCGATCTTCTGGATAATTTGCCACGATTACGCCTTTCAGACGACCACTTGCGAACAATAATGTGGGTTATGAGAGAATGTGGAACTCCTGATGTTCCAAGTTTCAAGGCGCTTCGCGAAATGCAGAAAAGTTTGACACGCACCGTATCAATCGAGCCAGAACACCACACATCATCTCTTGGAAATCATTTCTTTGTCAATCATCCTCGAAAACTACTATCACTTGTCAGTGCCAATTGCGGTGTATCGTCAAAGACTGACTTGGATATCAACCAGGATTGGGCTAATCCCCTCGTCCGACCACATATCCGTATCTACCCAGAAATTTCCAAGTCAGTGTCGGAGTTTTTCCAAGCAGAAAAGTTTACCAAAGAGGTTGAACTTGACGAGCTAACGCCCATGTGGGCGGATTGGGAAAGAGATTCCGATCGCCACTTCTTTGTGAAGGAGATAGCCCAATTGACAGACCAATCATTCATCGTGCCAATCAAATGGTTTTCCATGGATGGAAAAATCTTTGCGCAGGCATACAGAGTTCAGTACAGTTTGGAGGTAAGTCAAATTACGGATCGTACCTTCTATCACCTAACCCAGCTTTCTTCCCAGAGGCAGATGTTCGATATAAGTGATCCAGAGCTTTGTCGTGTAGAATGCAGCCAATTACATCGAAACATCCGTGATCTCAAGACAGCTGGATACAGATTAGTGTTTTCAGGTCAGTATTGAGCTTTCAGGCATGTATAAACACTGATACGTGTCAAAGAGGTAGCCCCGCGATGGATGACTGGAGACGAGCACCCATTAAGAAAGAAAAGTAACGGCAGACCAATGTTTAGAATACGTGTCATGCCATGGAGTGACGATGTCTCTGGAAATGTCAGCAAACAGTACAATGCCCACACAAACGTTTACATTCAGAATGTTGGGATTCCGCATAAAAAGTTACAGCAGGAGTACTTTGTTCGATTTTGTTCAACATCGCAGCACGCTTCGTCCTCTGAACAGTTCGTCGCGCTGAAACAGGACTTGTCAGTCACGTTATCTTTTCACAAAAGGGCCACTCACGTACTCGTCAATTAGCGACAAGGATGTCTGGCATGAGGCCTATGATTGTCAGATTGAGCAGGAAATTTGGTTTCAAATCTTACCTCACGTTCTACCTGCCGACAACCCTCAACAATCAGAAAACTCATCACACATTGGCGTAAAGGGACAAAAAAAGTGTCGAAGGGACCATGTGGGAGGGACGTCCACCGAGCAGGAGACAGATGAAGGTTACTGTGCGATGTTTTGCGTAAGTTTTGACATCTTGATGGGATGGAAATCTTAGTCTCGTACCCAGACGTTTACCTTTTCCCAAAAAGGCGATTGACTCGTGTGAAATTTTCGGTCGTGTACTCCCGCTTGCCTCGTCACCGCTTAAACGTCTGGTGCATTTGGTCATGTCTTCCTACCATCTGGTCACATCAGTGACAATTCTCATGTTTTTTGTACCACGTGAACTGTCAATCTACGCGTCTGTTTCGTTTATCTCGCTCGTCGCGTGTCCCTATTATGTTGCATGCCACTCAAGCAGCTGCATCTTACGCAAATCTCGATACCGCCCGTCATGATGCCACTAAAAAGCAAAAATACAACTCCGAACAAACTCGTTGTGAGCTACGACGGCTGTTTTCTGAGCGGTTTGGCGGCAAGGATCCATATGAATGGCAACTCGACGTTACGGAGGCGCTCCTACTTGGCCTGGATTGTGTTGTGATTGCAGGAACCGGGGCAGGAAAGACCATGCCATTCATGATGCCTCTTCTCCTTCACAAAGAGAAGACCATTTTGATCATTTCACCTCTAAAAGTCTTACAGGCTGATCAGGTATGTAACGGGATGTTTTCTTTGTTTTTTTCTAACAACATTGAACCAGGCGGAGCGTTTCGAGAAGATGGGAATATCAGCTGCCGCCGTCAATGGTGACACATGGAATGCGGAGTTACAGCGGGTCAGTAACTCACCACTTTACTCTGTTTCGTTGTGTCCTTCACATGGCCCACAGAAACTTCAACACAACGAGTTGCAGGGCGTTCTCACTTCTCCCGAGATGTGTTTGGAACATGAAGGATTTCGAAAGGTTGTGACCGACACAACCTTTTCAGATCACATTTGTGCGGTCGTAATTGATGAGGCCCATTGTATCTCACAGTGGGGTGGCGATTTTCGTAAAGAATACTCGAATCTGCAGAAGTTGCGGGCCCTGTTTCCAACCACCATCCCATTCCTAGCCACATCAGCCACTCTCACACCACAGGCTCTCGACGATGTGCGCTCTAGCCTTCTCATTGACGAAGAAGATTCATTTTTCCTCAATCGGGGCAACGACAGGCCCAATATTGCTTACTCCACACGGAGCATCAAATCCTCGACTGACTACGACGCCCTTCGACCATACCTCGGTCACAATGACGTACCTACAAGCCCCAGCGAGCTTGTTAAAACAATTATCTTCACAAATTCCATAGCTGCTACACAACTCATTACTCGCACCATCCGTTCATGGTTTCCGCCTCATATTCACAAATACATTGATTTCCTGCATGCGCGGCGATCACCACAAGCTAAGAGACGAGTTATGCGGCGGTATAGGAAGAAAAGTATTAAGATTTTGATAGCCACAGAAGCTGCTGGAATGGTGAGCCATTCGAAAATGTTTGATGACCCATAACTGACTTATTTTAGGGTGCCGACATCCCTGATATCGAGCAAGTTATTCAGTTCGGTGTTCCTTCGTCACTTTCAGTATGGATTCAGCGTGCTGGCCGTGCTGGGCGCTCATTTGATATCCATGCCCGCGCAATTCTTTTTTATGAGGAGTCTATGTTTCAGCGAAAGCGGCGTCGTAAAAAGAAGACTCAATCCACACCACAAGAAAGTGATAACGAGATGGAAGAGGATGTACATGAGGAGGTGGCAGATGGCGAGGATGGTGACGAGGATGAGGCTGAAAACGAGGATGAGGGTGAGGTCACGGACAATGAGGAGATTGATATTGATCTCAACAAAGGCGTGGACCATACGGAGGGGGGAAATGGCCAGATGGATATGGATAACAAGGATGGGAAGGAATGGGGGAAGAAGGTTGACAACGAGTTGAGAAAGTGGATCGCAACACAGGGCTGTCGCCGCGATGTGACCGACAAATACTTTAATAATCCTCCTGACCGCAAAGGTACATCATTGAAATAGTATCTGACCTTTTCTTGCTAAACCTTTTATTAGAGCCTCTGGGACACTGTTGCGATCGATGTGATCCCATTATAGCCAGTACAATCACGGGCCTTGGTGTCAACGAGGAACGCTCATGTACTCCAGATCTCTCTGCCTCTCCTATCCACAGTGCACACAGCACACCCTCAAAATCAGCAAACATCCAAGGCAAACGTCCTATGATCACCGCAGAGGACTATGTCCCATCCAAACGGCGAGGCGACCACTTAAAGTCCGCACGACATGCACTCCAAACTTGGCGATTTTTGATGAAGCGTGAGCATTATACTCCAAGCCCGTTCACGGCCAACGCCATTCTGCCTGACGATATCATCAAAACTCTTTCCTCAAATGGTGTAGCATCGCTCAATGACATGCGGGCACTTCTACGTTCCTCAGGCTGGCTTTTTCTGGACCGACACGGGGAAGCGATTTTGTCCACTTTGCGCAAGGTGGATAGTGATGTATTTCATAATCGTGAGGCAGCCAAACGACAGAAAGCGGATGCCGTGGCTGCGCGCCAGCTTGAACAGCAACGTGAAAAGGAACACAAGCGGATGGAGAAGGAGAGGAAGCAAAGGGAGACTCAATTGCGAAAGGAGAAGGAGGCGGCAGAAAGGGCTGAACGACGACGTTTGAAGGCTGAAGCTTCTGCCGCAAAAAAGGCTAGTAGGCTTGCTACCAGGCAGGCTAATCGGACCCCTCGAGGACGTGTTCTCGCAGGGTCCTCCGTCTTTAACATCAATGCAACATCAAATACAGAGTTGGAGCCATCTTCCTCCCCATTCACTGTGTCTCAACAGGTACGTATATTATTTCTTGTTAAATCATGTCTTTAATAATATTTTTTGTAGATTTTTTTAGCTCACGATATGTCCCCCACTGCAAGTCACAATATAACACCCGCCCCCCCACCTCGATCCAAAAGACAACCTCATCTCTGTCCTCCCACTACTCCAAGTGAACTGCCGTTTCCTCGACCACTTCCTCGGCCACTTCCTCGCCTTCGACTTTTACCACCAAAGCCGCCATCCTCCGAAATTGGCACTTAATATTCCATGCCATCTTCATTTTCACTCTCACTTTCCAGATCCCCCCATCGCTCGGCAGTTGATCTCTTGTATGTTCGGAGATTGACCCATCTTTGTATCACTGTACCTTTTTGCACTTTTGCCAATCCTTTCAAAATATAGTCTTCCCACCTATCTCCCTTCTGGCGAACCATTCTCCCAGTTGGACACTGTTTCTGGTACCCCGACGCGTGATATTTCTTTTGTAAATCACAGATATCCATTTCTTTCTTGGGGACTGTGTGCTTTAAACCGCGAGTAAGTGTTCCAAATTCCTTCTCAATATGTGATGTAACCGCTCTAATAACGTGAATGGCAGGGTGAAGTTTTTTGAGGTACTCCCATTTAATTTTTGGACCCTCCGATCGGTAAGTGACCTTTATATCTTTGATATTGTGCTCCTGAGCTTCGTCAACAGGGCACCAATCTGTTGGCCGTCCCGAAAAGTTCATAATCCAGCAATGATGCCGAACAAAATGTCTAATTATTCATAAGTATTTATTCTTCTTTTATCCAAAGACTTACTTGATTTCATCAGGCCACTCTCGGTTAAGGCCCTGAAGCAACTCCAGCACCTCCGTTGAATAGTTGCTATTTCCTCCTCCAACAAAACGGAAAAACAGAGTCGGTAAGAAGTCTTCCATGAGCCCTACGTCTCCATGACGAATGGCGCCAGCTAATACAATATAGTGCAGAACATCACGGTTCCACATTATAAGCTGTCGCTTTTGTGCATCTAAGGGTTCACCGTTTTGAACAGCCTGATCCATATCATCAAGTGCTTCAGTAGATGCATGGTGTTGAACTAGTTCGGTTGCCAGCTTCACCAGCTCCTCTGGGCTACGTTTGCGTAGTTCACCTAAGTTTTTGGCTCCGGCAATATTTAACCAATCTTCACGAAGATGTGCCTCTGCCACATGATGAAGTGCTTCATCTAAATCGTGATGAAACGGCCCTGCTGTCATGACTTTGGTTAAGCCTTTCCGCTTCAATGTTTCAAATGCGTGTCGCAAGCCCTGGCCCCTTGATGTCCCTATGTATTGTTTGTGCAGGGAATTAGCAAATGCCATCTTCAAGTGAAGCCATCCAAATGTAAGGACCATAAAGTCAAGTCTTTCAAACGAGTTCTCATCCTCAGCACGAAACTTGAACAATCCGCGAAGTCGATCGACCGTGAGTTGATCTCCAACCCATGCTACTATTCCATGCATTGCTAATTTCATACGTTCCCTAGGATTCTTCCAGCCTAGCTGATTAAACCATTCATCAATGAGCCGTTCATGGTCCTCATAGCTTGCTTCAGGTATGTTAACTGTGCCTAGAAGAAATTGTCGTGTGACATGTTTGGGCCCTGATGGTAGCAGATTGACTGGTGGAGGAGGTGTTAAGACGTCACTGTTGCGTCCTGAATAGGTTTGAATGTCAAAGTCTGGTGCCTCAAGAAGGAAACGGAGGACTTGATGCTCTGTATGGGTCAAAATTCGTGGATATGCCGCTTGAGCAAGATCAACCACATCAAGCCCAGTGAGTGGGTTTTTTAGTCCTTCGGCACGCTGTTTTTTTAAGTTGATGTTGGCTTCTTCAGAGAGTGGTACGGCATCGGGTTTAACGTATACAGTTGCTGCTGTGCCATTTCCAAACTCGCTCTTGTTATCGATGCGCTGGGAAAAAACTCGGAATGGGATCGTCACATTGTCGTCGGAAATTACCCATGGATGAATCTCCATTTCTGCTCTCACCTCCTTCATACAGCTCTCTGAAATCCGACTCACAACGTTTGCTGTCCACTTGTGGCTCATAGTGAGTGCCATGGCATGTAGCGTGTCAAAGCCTTTTGCTGATATCCCACGAAATTTTAGGTAAATAGCCAGCAGCTTCTGCAGACGACATCGGTGATGGGAACGAGAGTAAGAAAGCATTGACAGGATTGTAATAACAATCTGTAGCAGTGAGTGGATTATTTTTATTCTTGCTTTAAGTGTCTTGCTTACGCACCTTTTCAGGGTTTTTACCAGTATTTTTCTTTTGACGAGTACGGGTGGCCATGGTCTTAAGCAACCTCAAGCATGATGGTGCATGTTCTTCGGCACTTGCTTGCATGCCTTCAAAGCCCGTACTTGTCAAAGTTTCAGCACGAACATCATCTCCCACTGGTGACTTCAAATCGGGTGCCAGGTTTTCTAGCTCTTGATCAATAATCTCTTCCACAAGCTCTAACGCAAACTGGTGCATAACTGGTGAGGCACCCCGAGCTCTCTTCTTCTTCGTACTGCTGCTGATAGGAGGCTTTGACCAGCGACGTAGAATGGCAGGAAGCTCAACACTGTGAAGAAGAGCACTTCGTTGATAGCGTACTTTACCATTTTGATTGCATTCCTCATCTCCCCAGCTCAGAGCATCCATAAAAATTGGCAAGTCAAGCCCAAGAACGTCCATGTATTCCAACACACCAACCACCTTTGCCGTAAGATCTTGCCCGATGAGTTTTTGCCTATTTGTAGCCGTCCGCAAAACTTGAATTGGGTCTCCACTGCTGGGTGTCTCGTCGTCGGACTCATTATCATTCTCCATGTCCATTGGTGTAAGATGGGTCACTTCTTCAGGTTCCGTTGCAGTGTCATCATCAGAGCTGCCAAACTCATTCCCCGTGTAGTCTCGATCCTCGAAGAGCAGGTCCCAATTGACAAGTTCATTGGCTTCATTTTCATGTGTGGGCTGTGAAGACATAGCACGGCGATAATGTAAGGATATACTGCCAAGTTCCAGCGCGTTTTCGAGACTCTCAACTCCATATGTCTGAGGCAAATGATATCATTACTCCTATGCTATGTCTTGGTCGACGTGTGGGTAATATTAGTAATGTTACAGTCAGAATAGTGATTCGGGCTTGCAACGGCCACAGATGTTGAAAACATAGTATGGCATGGTCGACAAAAGGTGGGATCAAATGTCACAATGTGACCAGATGGTAGGAAATCTCGCCAAATGCACCAGACGTTATGGTGTGACTCGGACACGGCCTTTGTCGTGTTGAAAAATTCTCACGAGTTTTATACCATATACGGATGGGTACGAGACTATGGAAATCTTACAAATCAAAATTCCTAGACGGGAACTCCTCGAAAACCTCAAGAGACAATTGAGTCCATAAAATCTCAAGTCCGGCTGGCTTGCGGGGGACAGAAGGATGCGGTTGAATCAGCCGTGACTCAGACTGGCGTGAAGGACAAGATCGCTCAGTACTGGATCAATCAAATACTTCCAAAAGCACAAGAGGAAATCAAGCTCAGAACATCTCCATCGGAACCTACTTGTGACAGGCGTTTGCTGAACAAGACTCTGAAGGGAGATGCAAGGAAAGCAGTGAAGGACGGAATTATTCACGACGTTCAAAATGAGATGTGGAATTGGATTATCTCTCAGCCCGCCTCCTCTTATCAGGAACTTGCTGAACATGATCGTGAGCGCTCGTCTCTTTGATTGCTGGCCGCAAAGTTAATATACAACAGCACGAAGAAGGGATCTCCGTCCAGGTGATCATTATAATATTCTTTTGGCTCTGGAAGGTAACAAATCTAGTAATGTTCCCAATGCCGCAAGACTGATTGCGCGCCATGTGTAGGTATCAATCCTCATACAGACACAGCAGTGGAGATCCTCCATACATGGCTTCTTGGACAAGAAAAGTATGTCTGGCATGACACCAGTAAGGATTGGGATGGAAAGGCAGAGAATACTTTTGCGATCCGACTTCAGTCGTCAAGTGTTGATGGATTAACAATTCCCCCACCCCGAGCCGCTTATCTAGTCCGGTACAAAAATTCTCTCATCGGAAAGCACTTCAAAGTCCTTGAACAGCTGGGAATTTTTCACATTCATGGCCTCTGCTCAAACCTTTTGTTTGACCTCTGGAAAGCTTCGGGAGAGCTTGGTGCATATCTATGGTTTCCGGAGATCAAAGATCTGAATACTTACCTGGTGAGCCATTGCCGTTCAAACTGAATTTGACTGACCGATTTTCACAGGCTGACTTGCAAATACTCATCGATAATGTTCTCGACATCTGGGCTCTCATAGACCCCATGCGAATCCTCGTCAAAGTGAAGCTTCACATGCTTCCACACCTAGTTGACGACATTCGTCGGTTTGGGCCCGCCATCCTATTTTCAACTGAGGTCTTTGAGTGCTGGAATGCAGTATTTCGACACTGCAGTATACTATCTAATCACCAGGCTCCCAGCCACGATATTGCGACAACTCTGGGAGATATGGAACGCTTTAAGCATCAAGTTAGTGGTGGATGGTGGAAAGGTGCCAATGGAAAGTACATCCAGGCCGGAAAATCGATACGAAATTTTCTGAGAGGTAATAAAGAGTTACAGCGTCGACTTGGATGGGTGGATACTGCAAATATACAGGCAGGTCAGTGTTGAATTCACTCGTACTGTTATGCAAGACTCAGTCAAAACCCGCTATGATCGATTCCAGGAGTTGTAAAGCTTCACTCGCAAAAGAAACGTCAGACAGATACATGGGATAACCTTGGGATCAACGTTGCATGTCCACGGGATGCTTCGCTGATTTGGATCTCATGTAAATATCTAGTGTCTCGCTCACATGATGTATGCAAGCCAGGATCATGGGTCTTCGTTTTCCACGACGGCAGTACGCGTATCGGCAAGATTACTGGAATTTTTGCCTTGCATGGCAGTCAAACTGTCTGCACCAACCCAGAAAGAGCGGTCGTTGTACTGGACGAATTCAAAGTGCACGGGAAAAATACGCGCTTAAATATGCCAATTCTTCGTTGTGCGGGAGTAACTCTAGTCGCTTCCCCAAAGGTGAGTATGTATTCATTCGTTTGACCCCGCTACGCTGAAGTTAGTGACAGGATGTACTGTTCATTTTCAATGCACAGCACGACTGTGTCACATCGTCTTGCGTGGCTGCCAACAGCAATTCTCCTCAGGTACAAGAAAGGATCCAAACTACAGTACACGCCTTGACTATAGCTCATGAAAAGAGCGATCTCTACTTGATCAACATGCATGCCTTTCACAACGCACACCTGATACGAGCTTCTCTTCCACGAGATCTGACGGAACCCACTCCATACCTTGCTGATAGAATGACGAGCCGCAAAAAAATCGCCGCCCAGTTGCGTGTTATTGGGCCCGCAAAGAGAGCTGAAACAGAGAAGAAACGAGCAGACACGCGAGCACGAAATGTCAGGGCTGCAGCGGATAGGCAGGCAGAGACAGCAGCGAGAGAAGACTTGGCGGGATGATGTTGTTTTTACTTAGTGCTATTAGCGTCGTACTGGTACTGATATCAGTTTTGTGATGTCAATTGAGGTTTTTAGTGCCACTTTCAAAACCTCGCGTAAAGCTCAACAGGGCGTTTCTGCCCTGACATTTGTGGACTATTTATATGAGCTAACCTGATATTTCGGCAGAACCTTCATCAATCTCAGGGTCTGATATTTACATGTCATCACTTAGGTTTGGTGGTGTACGGAGGAGATTATCCAAGATTTGGAGAAAACTTTCAAGCCTACGCGCAGACGTCGCCGTCGAGTCGGAATATCAGCGGGAGGCACCACTGAGGCATGGGGGAAGTGATAGACAAATACTTCCTCTTTATAGATAGACTCCTGGGATGACTTCGGTAGTTAACATGAACTTTTGTCATCTTCCAAGTCCAGCTTTCTGTGTTAGTAGAAGTCGTCCATCAACCACCATGATACAATTGAAACTTTCAAATCGACTGTGCGCATTTTCGAGATGGTGGACTCGTAGGAAATCGGTGGAAAGTGGTTGAAGTAGTCTTGGTTACGAACAAAAAAAAATATGTTACTAGCAATCGAATTGGTGTACAGATACTGATTTTTAGCCTGATGTACAGTCTAGGCAGTCCTGCCCTTAGTCGTCCATGTCTCTTCCGTGGAGATTTTCAACAATTCCCAGGAGCAAAGAGAGACTTTGTTCGTCAGCGTCGGTTCTCAACCCTTATGGACGGCGAATCTTTATAAATGAATGTACGTGAAATAAGGGCGGAAAGGATGGGAAGGAG
>JABAJW010018082.1:0-13138 GCA_018855395.1 Arthromyces matolae
ACTTTCACTCAGAATTTGTTTGCTACAGTTGTCACATGATATCATTTGTTTAAACTATCAGTTCACTTCGACGCAGCCCAGTGCAATTCCAACCCTGCTCTCGAAAGCTTGTCATTGTCATTTAATGCCTTTATAACTAGTATGTCGCTGGCAGACCTTACAAGAAACTGCTTTCAAAGTGGAGTGTCTCCCTCAAAAGTCAGCACATAGAACTCTCCATGATGATCATTTTCATGACTTGTTAACAGTGGCTCAATTTGTGTAAAATGCTCATGTCGAAAACACTTTCACCGCAGCTTCCGGAAAGTGTCCAGGTGGATTTGAGCAGTGCGTGTGTAACGGACTCATTATGCTACGCTAACTCGTTATCTGTATAAAAAAAAAAACATGTAGATTCCGTTCTCGTTCTTTGTCGCTCGTACCCAGGAGACCCAGACTTACAACATTATTTGAAGCACGCGATTCACGATGGCGCGCTGCCCATCTCTGCCTTTGTATATACCCTATTGCAAGCGGCTCGTTCATCCGAGCTTCACGCTCCATCCACCCTTGATATGCTTTGTCGTGTTGCATTGGATGCACATTACTCGTCTGGTCTCGCACCGATCGGCTCTGTGGTTAGCTATGAGGAATCGACGGCCAAGGTACTGGGTATTGTGCAAGATGCTCTGGCTCTCTTGCGCACGGCACACACCCTTCCATTGTCACCGTTCCATCGGTTGACGACATCTGCATCAGAGCTTGTAATACTTCTATTATCCTGTGTATCTGATATTTCCCAAGTATCCACTGCACAAGCCATGGTATATTTTGCGGACGCAAATGACCTTCTACAAAATTTCCAGCTTGCAACGGACGTTCGACAAGTATTAGAAACATTCGTATTGTCTCTAAGCCTTTCTATCGGAGACGACGCCAATGCAGCAAGAGAAGCTCACATGCTTCATTCGATCCCTTTCACACTGGGGAAAGGAAGTCTGCATGGATCCGGATCAGAAACGGATATCGTTACTTTTAGTTTATTCTTGCATCATATTGTACGTAGTTATCCTATCAGCGCTTCAAATCTTTATACTGACTGCACCAGGTATCTTACAAAACTCGCCAGTTTGGAGCAGGTGACAGTCAAGGTACTGTTGCTGTGCTTGTCGCGTTGTTTCGGTGGGCCGCCTGGTCCCCTGTTGTGTTCTACACGCAACTGTTTCTTGCGGCGTTTACTTGCCTTAGCCAGAGTGGTTCCAAAGCGCTCATATGGAAAGCGTTTGTTATCGGTCGTGTAAGTTTCTTCGAAACTGTATATACTCATGAACAGTTAACATGCCCCAAACAGCTTCCGCATTTGTTGCATATGTTCGAAACAGTAGTCAATGCAGAAGGTGTGACAAGTAGCGATTGGGTACGTTCCGTTATCAACGATGAGGTGTCTTTTCATAACGGCGACCAGAAACGCGCCATGCAAAGCGCTTTGCAGACAAATTTCAAGCGAACGGAACTCATTTCACAATGCGACCAGGCTATAACGCTTGCTAGGCGCGCGAACTTGATACACGAGGACGATTTGTGCGTAAGAACTTTCCCAAAGCTTCAGTCCGAAATTCAAATAACTGTTCGTCAGACTGCGTTCTTTCTCACGAGATCTTCTCCAAAATTGTGTTTACCTGGATCAAGTTACTGTCGCATTGGGGCTCATAATTGATCCTTCTATCCAAAACGATAATTTTCCACGGCTTCAAACTGAAGCTCGTGAGACTGGTTTGGATGTTGAAGTAGGCGAAGTCATTCTATGATTGGGAGTGATTTCTGAAACGACCATCGGGTAGACCTACCTAGAATCAAAGCTCAGTTCGGACATCAGTCTCGAAGAGCTCGCCCCTTGGATATCTCGAATAATCAGTGACGATTCGAGCGACAATGTTTTCGCGGCAGTCATCATTCGAGTGTGTTCCATTTCTTAAATGGTTGTAGATAACCTCATTGCGTTGCTCCTATAGCGGTTTACCTCACTTGCGGCAGCCTATGATGTCGATGCATTAGGAGATCTATGTAGACTTCTCTATACCATCGAAGCGGTCCTGGAAATTGTGGCCCTCCACGTGAAGCTTTCCGAACTCATCCTCAGCGGCATATCTTTTCTTGACAAATATGATTGTGAGACTGTCGGTAAGTGATGATCACCTCCCTGGATGCCATTAAGCTGACATCAACAAGGCGATCCTCAAGCTGCACTTGGTCACCTGGGGAATGTTGTCATATTTGTTCAGCATACGGCTGTTCGATTTCATGTACGAAACTCCGTTGCTTTATATAGACCCTGCGCTTGACTCTCTCATAGTTAGAAGTTGATTTATATGCGCCAGGAATACGGGTACTCTGTTCAACCTTTCTGCGTCCAACAGACATCATATACCCTATTGACTCCCTCTCTAACGAGGACGGCCAAGCTTTCGCAGTCTGGTTCAAAGCTCTCTTTGACAACAGCAGCGAAGGAATAGAAGACAATATACTTAGGTATTCTCGGTTAGCATATTTCGCAATGCCTTAGGGCTCTGACATCTTTACTTAGAACTACGCAGCCCAAAGTCTTGCTAAGAATATCTGCGACCCTTGTCTTTCATGCGATCAAGGCTCACACGCAGCAAAAGATTGACAAAGAAACTCTGATGAATGGCATTACTTATTTTGTGGGGCCGTTACTGAACTGGACCTTGTCTGGGATCATTAAAGCTCTCGCAAGGGAAATCATGCAACAGCGAATGTACGCCTTTATAGTTCTCATCCTTTCCAAGCAATCACATCCCACCTTCCAGCCTCGTCGTGACTCCAGTAGAGGTACTACAATCGCTGGTGATGTCTCCTTCTTGCCCTCGTCCTGTATTGCAACTCTGTGCGCCGAGGCTGTACAGCCTTCTGGTTTTCAGAAGGGGCAAAATGAATATATCGACGATGCCTGGGATCGACTTGCCTTCTATGAGGCGCGTCATTGCCCTTGCCCTTGGAGCTCAAATCGAAGGTTTTGGCCTTTTCCTATCTCCACCCTTGCGTTTCTCAAAGCAATTGTAGATTCAAGTGCACAACTCGTAGTACCGCCCGTCATTAGCCGTCATGTATGGGAAGAAGAGCCCAGGCAGCTCATTCAAACAGCTTTGAACATGGCAAGAGCAGGAAAGGCGCCATTCCTCGATGTCGCACATTGTATCAAAATCGTCCCCCCAACAACATTTCTGCAACTCCTTTGGGCAGAGCTCGTGATATTTGCCAGCGTTGGCGAAACAGAAACGAGTAGACGAATTGCCTCATTTGTTTTAACCATGCCACAAAGCTCAGATGTCCTACCACTCCTCCCCATCTTCCTGCATGTCGTCACGCCGTCGATCATTTTCACAATGAATCACCAACAAACACCTGATCATATGACGAAGATAGAACTTCTCGTAACCACCATTTCGTCGGCCTTGACGGCCGCGTTGCATCTTGAGCTAGGAATACGGTCGTCCATGTCAGGAGAACACCGTTTCGTTTTGGGTCAACCAAGCTCAGGAATGGCTCGAAAGCTGGCGGCTGATCTGCGAGAAAGTGGGGATCCGACGAGTCGATTAGTGCTGCAGAAGTTAGCGTCTTCGCAGTCGTTTGCGGCAAATTTTGCAGTGTCCATTAATGAATTAGGTTGATTAGGTTGATTTTTTGATACAATGTCATGATGAATATTCTAGTAAATAGATGCCCTCTCAAAGATCAGACATCAACTACGGAAGGAGCTGTGGTAGGTTTGAACTCAAAATGTTGCGAACTTCAACCAGAGAAGAGAAAGAGACTCACGACAACAAGCGTTCTCTAGAGGGTCGCAAGCCTGGTCAGACGGACAGGGAATTAGACAAGAAGTCTCTCCCTGCAATGGATTTTCATAAGAAAAAACAGACGTCAGGGGAGGAAGGGATACAGAGAACGCACCTTGAACTGTCCATTAGGCGTGTCGATTCCCGGACATGGATATTCCGGTTGTATTGTGCTCGAATGTATTCCATGGTGATGCAGTGCCCTACGAATTTTAACCGCGATCGGCATAAAGTCGTGGTCCCGAGAAGCTAGGACATGGACAGAGGCGATGATCTTTGATTCGGAAAGCTGCCATACGTGCAGCTCGTGCACCGAGAGGACACCATCAACTTCTAAAATAGAATCGCGAACACCGTCAAGGGAGATAGTAGATGGTACACCTTGGAGAAGAATGAACGATGCGCTCCGCACTGAAAGAGTCAGGTCTCAGGCAATGCACGAAGATTCACAAAGCTTACCCAGAGGAAGAGCGCTGGAGAAGATGATGACTGTAATGACAAGACTGATAATGGGATCGAAATAATATTTGAAGGTCCATTGTGTGCGCCAGATAATGAGGCCAGTGAGGATGACACCGACATTGCCTAGTGCATCTCCCATGACGTGCAGAACAAGTGCGCGCATATTCATAGACCCATGGGAATGCCCATGATCACGAACGAGCTCCGATTCGTGATTGCGCTGTAACAGCGGGCTCCGCTCCGTCGAATGCGGGGCAGACGACAAGTCATCCGCAACGGCAGCGCTCCTGATGTGTGATACGGTGTCAGAGTCTAGGGAAGGTCGGGAGATACTATGACGATGGGTTGTCGGTGAAGGAGACCGAGCGAGAGCGATCTCTTGGGCTTGTTGAACGACAGAGGCACGAGTAGCGATGGGGTGGCCATACAGAGATGAAAATTCAGACTGCGAGGGAGACCTGGAACGGACAGGTACATGTAAAGGCTTTTGAGGAGAACTTATCCCAGTTATTGATTCTGGTCGTGATGGCGTATGCAATGAGGGGGGTTTTGAGTGGCCATGCGAATGAGTGTGTTCTTGCAAACGGCGTTAATACGATACGATTAAGTCGAAGGTGATGGCGTTTACCATGGAAGAGGAACAAGCCAAGAATATTGGACGCAAGACCAAATGAGCCGACGACGACAACGAGTTTTGGATTTGAAATTTCTGGATATCTGTTAAGATGATGATGTAATATGTCATAGGAGGACATACCAGGAGTGCTGAAGAATCTCTCGATGGCCTCAAGAGAGATAGAAAAACAAAGGGCAAGAAGAAAGACGCCATTAATCAAGGCAGCGAGAATCTCGGCCCTATGCCAGCCATACGAATAACGAGAATCAGCAGGGGATGAGGCAGTGAGCTAGATTTATACGATAATAAATAAGCACGCTGCGATTAGCTCGCAAAAGTACAGGCCTTTATCGCATAAAGGGCAACTATGAGGCTCATTACATCGCTGAATTGGTTTCTCAGTCAAGAAAGAGGAGGAAAAGGACAGAAAAATAGCGGACTTGAGCATGTGAAAGCTGTCTGCGACGAGTGCGAGTGAACCGACAGCATAACCTGGGCAAAATCAAGCTCATGAAGAGATCAAAGATTTTTTTTTAAAAAAAAAACATACCAACGATGAGCTCCACAAAGAAGAAAACGATGTCTATGACGAGGAGGAGCGTTATACGAGCTGAACGCGACAAGGCCATGTAAGTAGAAGTGAGAGGGTGTGACTTGTCACACTCACAACTCTTCTTCATGGAACGTGCTGACCTCGAAACTTATCAAGTCCAGCTTTCTCAAGTCGAGACAGCCCTCGCCCTTGATCCTGATAACGCTGAGCTTACTTCCTTAGCCAACGAATTAAAGGAACTCATCCAGCTCACGAATACTGCCCTTGCTCAGCAGGAGGCGGCTTCATCGTCTAAATCAGATCGAAAGACTGCTTCGTCCACCCCTACTCAGACATGGACAGCAGGTGACGAGTGTCTCGCCAAGTACTCTGTCGATGGTTCGTGGTATCCTGCACGGATAACTTTCATAGGCGGCTCCACAGACAACCGTGTCTACAGCATTGTCTTCAAAGGCTACAACACCACCGAGCTCGTCAAGGCGGCCGAAATTAAACCTCTTCCCCCGAACTATGTCAATCTAAATCCACCTGTATCTGCAAAACGTAAATTGACCAAGCAGGAGGAGGAGGAGCGGGAGAGAAAGAAGAAAAAGAACGAAAAGAAAGTCGAGATCAGGGCCCAGAAAGCAAAGGAACAAACTCATAAGCAAGCCACATGGCAGAAGTTTACCAAAAAGTCTGAAAAGAAGGGTGTACATATTGCGGGCGTCGCTGGAACAAGTATTTTCAAGACACCTGATAACCCCCTTGGTAGAGGTAAGCATCGTTCCCGATTTATCTACATGAGTTTCCTTGAGATGACATCCTATTCTATTCTTCTAGTTGGTGTCACTGGGAGTGGAAAGGGCATGACGGAAGTTGTTTTACCAGGTAAACATAAATTTACACCCGGGGATGAGGACGCATGATGACAAGCTGGTCAGTTTTTTTGTTTCTCGCATAGCCTTATACCTGCTTACCCGATTGTTTAGTAGCACTCAAAAATCCTTGTATTTTCCTAGACCCGAGAAGGAATCCAAAGCTCGCGGCGTCGTATTGCATGAAGTTTGGGACACATGTGATGTTTCAATTCTTTTTTTCCATTGATACCGTAGTCCTCATTTGCTTGTCATTCTATTTCGCTGCCCCTCTGGTTAGGCGCGTTGCCAACACAAACCGTGTACGCTCGCTCAGCGTGCTTTGCCCTGTATCTCAATCCTATTTTTGATACGGCCATAGTTGCTAAGTATTCCACATGTCATTTTTGCAAACGTCGCAAGCTGATTGCGGTTGTCTATCCCTCTGGAACTAAGAGACAGACCTGTCCATCTCAACACCCTGTGGCCCATTATTTCGTGGTGCGCCCCGCTATGTTGCATCGACATTGTCCCTGAGTTTTATTCGTGTACTTGTCTCTTCCCACCTGGTTGTATCCAATGCTACAACAGGTGAAAAGGTTTTGATTCGCATATATTAAGTGCTTCTTATGTTCAGTTAATTGTAAAATAAACGACTTTGGAAGTAAGTATGTGGACTGTATCCATCAAGTATCCCTAAAGAGCAATGAAATTGTATTTGTATATATTTGGCGAGAGCCAATACCAGCCTTTTTTTCCTTCTCCTCATCACAAAACGCACAAGTCCAATGGCCACCTCGATGGCAGCGGCCCTCGCGGCATCCCTTCCTGCGACTTCGGCTGCTCCAGTATCAGCAGCTCCCACATACGAGGCTATCCCAGCATCCATGTCAAAAGTTATCGATATCGAAGCAGATATTCCTTTAACCTGCGTTCAATTAGATGGGATGGTAAGCGTCCATAACCACCTCATTTTTGCAGCGACATATACGGATTCATGCAGGTTGTTGCTAAGATTCAAAAGCACGCCTTGGAATCGTCTTCGATCGCACACGGACTGTTACTAGGGCTTGACCTTGATGGAACATTAGAGATTTCCAACTCTTTTGCCTTGCCGCAGAGTGGAAGTGAAGACGATGACCGGTCTTCTAAATCGGCTGGTAAGTGATGAAACGTCCGTCTGGTTGTTGGATACTGAACGTGATCTTCTGAATTTGCAGCACGATATCAGGCGTCTATGTTACGTTCATTGAAAGAGGTGCAGTCTGATGATAGTGTAGTTGGCTTTTATCAGGCGACAACGTTAGGGGCGTTTTTCAATCAGACGCTGGTGGACACACAGGCAATACATCAAGATAAATTGCGACACGGGGGCATCGTCATCGTGCATGGTACGCGTATTATTCCCTTTGTCCCTACTCATTTCAAAAGTTGAGATTTGTTCCAATGCAGACCTCTCTGAAGCAGTGCGAGGAAATGCCTCTTTTCGTGCATTCCGCCTAACGCCAGCGTTCATGAATGCTTCTAAAAGCGCGAGTTTCAGCTCAACAAGGTTTTAATCGATTCATTCAAAAAGACTAGCTGGACACTTATAAAAAAACGAATTTCTAGCCTGATCGAGCATTCACTCACGTTCTCCTCCCTTCTAGAGGAGGTCCCTTTAAAAGTTCGAACGAATGCTCTCTTGAGTTCGTTCCTGGAGACAGTTGCGTCACCAGACGAGACGATAGAAAACTCTAGCGGAGAGCCATGGGCGGGATCAGCGCTGCCACCGTCATTTAGGACGCTGAACTTTGGCACAGGATTGACCAAGAACCTGGAGCAGATTGTGGAGGCGATCGACAGCTACCGCACGGAGGAAGGTAACCTGGCGTATATGTCACGGCATATTGCGAGGGAAAAGCTCAAGGCCGAGACATATGTTGCAAAGAGGAAGGAAGAAAATGGTGTGCGTGTATCGCAAGGCTTGGCACCGCTTCCTGAGGAAGATGTTAGCCGACTGTTCAAGATTCCCCCTGAGCCAAGTCGACTGGATAGCTTGCTTTTGCTGGGACAAATTGATTCATACGGCAAGAGCTTGGAGAGGGGTGCTAGTAGTGAACTTGTGAAGATGTACGCGGCCAAGGCAGGAGGTGTGGCGTAGGTTGAAAATGTTTCAATATAATATTTTTACCGGAGCCGTGATGATATTTAAAACATTTGTTGACATTTGTTTATCAATCAATTCTTTTGATCAAATACAATTGCTGCGCGATCTTGAAAAGAAAAAAAAAAGTTTTTTAACATATCTTCCTGGCTTTGACTCTAACCACCACCACCACCACATTCCTTTTGTCCCTCCTTTATCATCATGTTGTCTCGCCTCGCCGTCGTTCTTTGCTTCCTAGCCGTCGCTCTCAGCGTCAACGCACTTTCAAATGTTCACATCAATCGTGCCATCTCTCACCGTGCCCTCGCACGTCGTTCTCCTCAGCCTAATGTCATCCGTAAACGCTCTGATGGCAAACGTTGCAAAGTTCGTGCCTCTTCCATAGCAGCCTCGTTGTCCAGGACCGCTGCTGCCCTCGAGGCAACCACTTCAGTTACATCTACTGAAGTAGAACCGACCACCACCTCAACGACGACCACTGAGCAACAGCCCACCCCAACCACTACCAAGGCTCACCCTACGACCACCACAAAGGAACAGCCAGCCCAAACCACCACCAAGGCTCACCCAACCACCACCACAGAGGAACAGCCCGCCCCAACCACTACAAAGGCCATCGAAACCACCACCACTCACAAGGTTACCTCTACCACGACCTCTTCCAAGGCTGCTGCTACCACCGCCGCTTCATCCAATACTCCAAGCTTCCTCGTTGGTACCCAGACTGGCCAAGGCACATTCTATTCAAGTGAGTTTCCATCTGCCTGATCTACCCTGCCGTTGCTAACCGGGTCCATCTCAGCCGGTCTTGGTGCATGCGGTATCACTAATACTGATTCCGACTACATCGCAGCAGTCTCCTGGAAGCTGTTCGATAACTTCCCGTATGTCTTCTCCTGCTTATTCCCTTATCTTTTGTGCTGAGATGGCCCTATAGTGGCTACAACGGCGTGAACCCCAACGATAATCCCCTCTGCGGCAAGAAGGTCAAAGTAAACTGTACGTTTTGCTCGCCCCCATGCAACTTCTCCCCTAATTCTTTTTCGATAGATAACGGCAAGACTGTCACCGTTGCCCTTACTGATCGCTGCACTGGTTGTGACACCACTGATCTCGACTTCTCCCCCGCTGCCTTTGACCAACTTTCTGAGCCCAGTGTTGGCCGTATCTACAACATTCAATGGGACTGGCTGGACTAGAAGATCCCCAATAGTTGCAAGTTTCAACAAATCCACCAATCTATTGTCCATTACGCTTGAGGCGTTTTTTTTTTCCTGGGAAAAGAAACTGGAATGGCATTATTTAATTAAATAATTGTGGTTGCTCTGTAGTCCCTCATCTGCTCTAGTCATGCATGTCGGAAACTGCTCAATATGATGAAACCGCTTTTTTGGATAAATATAATCTACCGTTAAATCATGCGTCTGCGGTCATGATCATGATAATTTTATGATAGATGCAGATTTTGCACCCATGTCCAATATTCGGACTGTTCAGTGCCAATCACCGCCTGATCAACAGCAGTAAGCAGCTCATGTCGCGAGCCATTGTCCGTCCCCACCATTAACCAGGCCGCCAAGTCGAGTGTCAATCGCTTCAGGGGGGATGTTCCCGGAATTTTGCTATACGGACCTGGTAGTTGTCCACGAGCTGGATGGTTGATGGTAAAGAATGGGACCAGTTTGGATCGAAGATCTGTGATCGTCTAGGAAGATGTCATGGAGTGTTTCCAAAAAAAAGCTGATCAAAAAGCTCACAATAGCAGTTCCTAATCTCTGTCGTATGCTACGTAACAGAAACTGTGTGATGATCTGAATATGCCAGTAAGTAATGTATCCTTTTGATCCATTATGCAGGAAAAACACCTCTGATGTCGAGATATTGCCTGCAGCAATTTCCCATAGTGATCGGGGCAGGTGTGACACCCATTCTTGAACCTTTGCTATCGCCTTTGGATCATGATCAAATCGAAAATGCCCTCGATACCGTGCGTCCGAAGAAAGCTATCGAATGAGTATGTGAGATATTGAGAACAAGAAGATGTGCGTCTACACACCAAGACAAGGCGTGCGACAAACTCGATGGTCACCCGCTTGAGCGAAGATTTCGAAGATGTCTTGAGAGAGTGGGAAATAACAGCATCGAGGATGGCACTTTTAGTCGACTCTTGTTGCGTTGAACTCGTAGTGATGTTATTCATCAGACCCCAGATTGCAGGTAGGAGTGAAACGTAGGCAGCTGGTGTCAGAGCGCGACCAAGCTGTGTACCTCCAGCCGCTTGACCGCCCAGAATCTGTAGTATGTATTCGCTGACACGCTGCGTCTGGATTGTTAACTGATTGTTCCCCTTGTTAAAGTTCGATCCATTGTTCGTTTGCCGAGTCTTTCCCCGTCGCTTTAGTCTGGAAGCTTCCGCATTCGTCGCGAGCAACAAAAGAGACGTCAATTCACAGAAAATGAGGTTGAGATCTTGAAATGCTTGTTCAGCCTTCATTATTCTATTAGTATTTGTGATTGACCAAAAGTTGCTGAGAAAACTGACTTTAATATCTTTCACCCCAGATAGATTGAAAGGAAAGTATGGTGTCATGTAACCAAGAAGAGAATGGAGATCTTCCACTGTAGCACTGTTTGCTTCGACCTTGAAAAAAGTCAATCCTAATGACGGAGAATGAGTGTCGCTGATGGCGTACAGAATCAGAGCCACGCAAGATCACCCCGTATAGACTGTGAGCAATTTGGCTGACAGCTACGACCAGCTTCAGCTGGATCTCGGCAGGGACGCCGTTGGGGGTGAAGATGGATGGCGCGCAATCAAGAAACGTTGCAATTAATGTGGACTGTAAAGTTCGAGCAAGACGCTATAAAATCAATGAGATGAAAGCCTGAGGCGAGGTTTAAAAAAGACCTGCCGCAATGAATTTCACGTTATGGTCGCTGGATGGGTCATGTTCGGATGACGACGAAAAGACATTAGAGATGTCCGACAACTTCTGCAGAGTGAAGAAATCACTCGTGGGAAGCGTGCTCGCACCGAACGTGCCCGGCGGATTATCGTCGTTATCTTCGGGATCGACATTCTCTCGCCACTGATAAAGAGGTTGCGCATACTGTACGGATGGCTGTAAAAGTTTCTCAAAGGAGTGGTAATCCGCGGTTCTAGCGAAGGATGAAGAAAGGAACCACGTGTTCAAGGGATTTGAGAGTTCAGAACGGTCATTAGAATATGAACCAGTCAGAGCTCTAACAGCGGACTGCAGGAACGTAGATACGGAATGCAAGACGACCAACTTTGACTATGCAAGGGTAAACAATCGAGTAAGATACACATAAAGTGATGACGTACGGCAGGTGTTAGGACTACACTGGCTGTAGATGTCGCCTGAACAGGACCTGAGGGGGAGGTGTTAAACCTGTCAAGAAAGAAAGCAAGGAAATAATACCGTCTGCTTCACCAAATCTAGTCCCTGCGTTAAGAATGCCGAGGTATCCCTCGAGTACACGCGATCCATGGCCGTTTGAATCCTCGTTCCAACCAGCAATGACTTCATGAGGGATGCACTCGAGAAACAAGTCCAAAAACCGGATGGCGTCGATACGGATCTCAGGAAAAATATGTGTTTGGGCGGAGGTGGTAAAAAGGAGAAGGAGAGGGGAATGCGGTACGATATTTGCCTGCGGATGGATGAGTGAATAGTACCACGGACATTACAAGGACATACCTGAGGTATGCGAGGCAAAATCCAGGTGAAAAAGGTTAGAAGAGCCTTGCGTACACTTGCATCCTACAACAAATCAATTTACGCGTTGGAAATTCTGTATTCAAATCCATACCTCGTCCGCAATCAAGCGTACACAAGTATTGAGGAGGGTGGCGAGCGATGAGTCTAACAAGTCCCATTTGGCTCCAAACAATTCTTGGAAGCCCAAAAGAGCATCTGAACTCGATCAGACTGAATGAATGGAATGAGTACCATGAGCCATTGAAATACGAACCTCTGCGAGTTGCAGCGTTGTAATGTCGGGTGTGAGAGACCAGATCCTCGAATGTGAGTTTCCGTTTAGTGGTAGGAGTATCGTCGTCTTTTTCATATGCAATAGACTGGTTAGGAAGAGCAATCGCTATGAAGTAAAGATTTAGAGTGGTGTCGAGTTGTACTGATTCACAGAATGCATACACCGCGCTTTGAAGGATGTGTCTATTGCATTAGAAGGCAACTGCTTCGCTTTTCCAAGCTTAAGCTTTGCTTTCTACATCAACACAACCGTGAGTGCAATAGGTGACTAACGAATAAATCGTTGTACCGTAAAATCTGCGGCTTTGTCCTTCCGTTTCTTTGAGCTCTTTGGCATAGAATGATGAGTGTGAGTTACTTAGGGGCTTGAGGACGGGAAATTTAAAATTTGTTGATTGCGATCAGGGAGTCACGACCCCCCAGCGCTTAAATAAAATCAAGTATTTCTACAAGCACAACGAAGTATCGTGAATCTCTTTCCATTGTGGAGTACTTAAATGGAGTTTCTATGCAACAATGCACAGTTGAGAAATTGAAATGCGAGGTGAAATAGAAAGCTCACAAATTTGTCGCCTATGTGTTCCCCAGATATGTAATACTAGCGACATCTTCTACCATCTGTTGCCCTGCCTTGGCACCACAGTCTCGATTGTACTGTCCTGCAAAAACACCC
>JABAJW010018083.1:0-13056 GCA_018855395.1 Arthromyces matolae
TGGAGGCTTTTCGAAGAGGCATGCATGGATTCTCCGCCCAAAGTCTTACACCTTTAGACATGCGCAACGGCATGCAACAATAAACGTGTTTGCCTTGGTGTTCTTATGTTCCTCAGGAGGTCATGAAGTTGCTTGAAACATTCTATACCCCCGGGAGCAGGTGCGGGAAGTACCACTGCTTTACCCCGTCATCGGTGCGAGGAGCTAGTTTATCGTGCACAATGGAGTACGATGCGGCTTGCTGTGCGTCATGAGAGGGGAGAGCATTCCAAGCGGATACGTTTCCCACTGTTTGACGATCAAGAACCTCATTTGGATTATGGTGATAACGTACTGGACGTGGACCCATTAGAAACTATTCAGTTAGCATTGAAGAAGAGGAAGATCCTGCCATCATTACTATCGACTAATTTTATGACGCGAAACCTCTCCTCGACAGTGAACGGCTCTATAACTTGTGGTCACTATCTCTTTCTGTGATGGCCAATCTCTATCGGCCCGGATGGCTGGCAATTCTAGATGTCTACAAGCCTTGAGCGTTGCTGAATCTAAATTCGAGCCTTTATAACCGTGATATGGACAACTTTGGCGAGGGTTGGAATGAGTGCCTTGATATCAACAAAGTCGTCATCTGTGAGCAGATTCCTGCCGAGTACAAAGTTGCCTTCCCGCATCTGTACAATTCACTTCCCCGCTCGGTCCAGATTTCCCCGTACAGTTTCTCTAAAACGCCTATATCAGGACAGACGAACTCCTCTCTACTTTGATCCCTTCATCAACATCATATCTCTACGCAGGTATACACCGAAGAATGCTCCTCTCGTTTTTCACGAAGACAACATTTTCGTTCCCACCGACGCAGACGATGGCGACTCTGAACTCCTGAACGACTTCACTCATTCATCAAGGGACACCCTACAATTTGAACTTACTGCAGATGGCATTGCCCTGCGGTGGGACCTCAGAGCCCTTTAGTCGTCATGAGGCGAGCGCCAGACATACACCTCTAGTGAAAAGCAGATATATCGAGCATTGCCCACCTAATTGCCCGTCAAGGTCCGCGTATCGTATCCAAAACTTCTGAAGCGCTTTTCTCGTGAATGAGTTAAGGCACCCACGACGGCAATGTTAAAGAACAATCTGCTTAACCTCTGTCTCAACACAGGGTCCGTCTCCTCTTTGTTTTTTCACGCATTCCCAAGCTGACATCGTGGTTTAGAACTTGAACTATCTCCATCTTGAGTCCAACATGAACTTGAAGCCAGTCACGTATGTTCCCAGCCTCCCATTTACTGGATTCTTGTTCTCATTTGAATTCTAGGACATTGGCCACCAAAGAGCGTGACAAGTCTCCCTTCGGGAACACATTCCATTCTGTTGTCAGATTTTGCGTCTCACCCAGCTTGTTGTCGACGCGTTCCTGCTCGCGGATGTCAATCAGTATATCTTCTCCCACAACGGTGCTTTGGCAGGCATGTGCAAGTACAAGGTTTGTCATTTGTCCTACTACCTTGAACTGCAGGACGGCTAGCTGATGTTTTCTTCGTCCAGCGTCTGTGCCAATTCAATGTGACCAGGGATCTGAAGCATCTGATATACTGCCATCTTCAGCAACTTATGATTCGTTCTTAGTTGTGACATACAAAGGTGCCAAATTACAGCCATAAGTTTTACATGTGCGCTCACCTTTTTGTAGACACGGCTTATACAAATGCACTTGGTCTCATCCGAGCGAGGGCTTTAGTTCTTTACCTTCGTCTTCCAATACTATGGGTTGGTGCTCGACCTTCTCATCCGAGATGGCTGGTCCGCCACAGATGCCAGCCAACTTCCTCCAATGCTGCGACTCTGCCACAGAAACACGTCACCCCATTCACGCTTACCCTCGTTATATCGACAGACTTCGCCTCTTGTTCCTCTTCACGACTGACGAGTCTCGCGATCTCATCCAGCGTCCTCTCCTGATCCGACCAACAATAATCCAATTGGATACAACAACAAGCGTTGCTGGCCTCGCGATTGTCGTACGAGACTCAGCAAACATGACGTTAATCTCGATTGAGCCGTCCTCTGGGTTGTCAAGCAAAGTCTTCCTCGCTCTCTGACCACCATCGAGTGCGACAATACTTTTATCAGCGTTTATTCGCAGAATACTCCACAGCTGTTATTCTCTATGTGCAGGTTCGAAGTCCGGATCCTGCCAAAAATTCACACCATGAGCGGAGAGCATTACCACCTCCTCGATAGTGCACCACCCACCTTCACAGGCTCCTATAATCCGGCTTGTCTCGCCATACCTTCTGCTGCAGGGAACTCCTCGTCGATTAGTGAGGCTAATCTTACCATTAATGACGCATGGGGACCGGCTCCTCCTCTTCCCACTTCATCATGTTCTTCATCACCTCTTGCACCCAATTTATCTCTCGTTCCACAAAAATTCAAACTCAGCATGCCCAGTGCCCTCTTCGCTCTGCGATTGATAAGGAACTAGATCGGGTAAAGCACTTTTCTGATGTCGTACGTCGCATTGGCGCGAGTGGGTCGACTAGCTGCATGAGAGGAGGTTTGGAATTTTAGGTGGATCCGACAATGGATGAGGAAATGGATGAGGATATCGAGGACAATATGGTTCTAGAAGAGCTCTGCGGCGCTGGATGGGATGAAGTGGGGAACCCTTGGAGAGGTCACGAATGTGCCAAGTGTGGCAAAGGAGAAGAAGGAGAAGGGAGAGCAGGTCTGTTGAAATTGAAAAGTGGGGAGAGTAAGCAGTGGAGCATTGGACGGGGACGAAAGGTTTCCAGGGAGAGTAAAGCCAAATGTTTGTCTTCTTCTCGGTTTAAGGTGCTATCTTCTCACATGATTCCTTTCTAGCACCCGAGCCCCGCGATTCATATCCCCGCTCCAAAAGTACGCTATTCTCGTTTCCTTGCTCTTTCAATAACTGATTGCAAGAAATTTCTAGCTCTCGAGCCCTTCGAACAACCTGCTGTTGAACCTCCTTGAACGCGATTTAACCCGCTTGATTCAACCCTTCTTCTCTCCGACCGGCGCAAGCCATCCACTTTATCAGCCGCCCCTCCCCTTCAACTAATCCACAAGTCGAACCGAAGTGCCCTCCGCCCACTCAAGAACGCCAACTTCGGTGGCCTCCTTAGCATCGAAGGTTCCGTTGCGTTAGGCGTTATGAGGAGTGTCAAGTCTCTTGCGAGGATTAGAAGCTGGGCATACTCGAAAGCTAGGTATGAGAAGATGCCGCCGAAGGAGACCGTTAAAAGGTGAAAAAAAGACAGTAAGGAGGAGAAGGGGGAAGAAAAAGAGTAAGAAAAGTAAGAAAGAGAAGGAGAAAGTACAAGGATGGAGAAGGAGAAGGAGAAGGAGGTGTCAAAAGATTCACATGGACCCGAGGCGGAAGCTCTCTCTCAACGAGGATTTTTGAGATTGGAGCTCCCACTCCTTCGGCGATTGAGAAGACCCATCCCTATTATCAAGCACCAGCAGCTATGGAAGTGACGGGAGCAGAGAGGGTCGAGGCCTTCCTTGTATATGACGGAAGGTACACGCTCAAAACATTAGTGATTTATAAATATCTCATCGAAAATCTATTAAGGAGAGAAGCATTATTGAGCCCATCTCAGAAGAGATCTCGCAATCAAAGGATGAAACCGAGACAATCGACCTAGTTCCTGCTGTCGAGGGCGTTCTTGTGGAGGAATCTGGAGCCGCAGCTCATCCCACTACCGTTCACGACAACCAACCATCTCCAGAAGACGAGGAAGCAACGGAAGCTCCTACATCTAAAGATGGCAATTCCATTCAAAGGTGAATTCATCGATATCAGATTCTGTTCTTAGCTGAAGCGTCTCTGCAACGTACTTTTGGTGCACATGCAAGAAGCTGAAGAACAAGGTACGTCTACTGCTGCCCAAATTTGGCAGAGTCTACTCAGACCCATGTTTTCGCTGCAGATACATGTCGCATCTGCAGTGCTCCAGCTGGGAGGGTCAACCCCTCTTCCATCCATGCAAGTGTTCGGGCACCATACGATATATACATCAAGACTGGTTCGTTCCTTTTGCCTTGTAATCACTGCCGACTGAATACTCTGATTAGTCTCACTACCTGGCTTTCACATAGCAAAAAGAAGAGTTGCGATGTTTGCAAGCATGCCTATTCTTTTACGAAAGGTTTGTAGACAGCCGCTTTGTACCTGGTCGTCTGACGGATCACTAGTGTATGCATCCAATATGCCAACATCGCTGCCCACGCTACTCCATGTCAAAGAACTCATTCAACAAGTATTTTTCGCCCTTTTTTTCGGCCTTCGAGGGATTGCCGTTGGTATCATCTGGCTCACAGCTCTTCCTTGGGCTACGGTTTCGACATGGCGGATGCATTTTTCAATGGGCGAGTCAACGTAAGTTTCTCTCATATCCCAAGCACGCTTGTCGTATTTACGACTCAACTAGCGCATAATGGATAAGCGGGACCATTCGCCCCCCAACTACTCACAAGGAAGAAAGCCCGTTCTATCAGAACCTTCATCCCACCAAATTGACATCACAACCCACGGCGTCTTTGGGACGCCTTACAAGCCATCCGGTCTGGGTCGCATTATCAACAGATATTCTTACTGGCCAGATCATTGCATCACTTATTGTCCTAACTTTTGTTCCTGCTCCGCGAATGGATATCACAGAACGCCAGACCGGGCGAATTCGACGACGATAACCTTGCCCCAGAAGGGAATGTCGCACCTCGTCCTGAGACTCTCCCTCCAGCTGGACCTCCTCAACAATCTCATCCCCTTGAGGAGGTCCTGGCTCGCCGTCGAGCTGAAACAATGCTAGCTTTGGAGGCACTTCAAGCTCATGAGACTCGCGGACGCGTTTTCAATGGAGAAAAGCCTTATAGGCGTGCCCGACTTTTGAAGAAAAAGAAAGCAAGACGGAGTCCTAGGAAAGAACGCAGCAGTGGAGAAATGCGTTCTACCACTCTTAGCAGGTTGGCAGAGGAGGAGGAGGAGGAGGAAGAAGAAGAAGAATCGGATTACGAAGAGGAACGCATCAGGCGGATGGCCTTCTCACGCAGAGTTCATTCCGCCCGTATAGCTGGTACAGAGAGGAAAATGAATAGGCGGTCTATCTCTGAAGAATCTTCCTTCAGAGTCAATGGGGGTCCCATTGCAAGTAAGACCCTACCTTCCAATTCACATTCGTACCACCTCAACCGGCAGCAACATCTCAGCCGTCTCCACCCCCCCTCCCGTTCACCTTTGATGGTGTTAAATGGGTTCCATCGTCATCCGAAGCTGCAACGGATGACAATGCCTCGCTGTCAACATCTTCCGTACCCGGACGCTCTTCTCCGCCCACATCGTCGCGCGTTGTCTCCTTCGGACCGTTCGCTGAGGGCTCCTCGCAGGCCGGACACGACATTTCAACGGAATCTATAACTGCGGCCGGTCCTTCACATTCATCATCTCAGGGCGACTATGAGGAATTTACCTTGTATTTTCGCCAACTTGAGTCCGCTGTGAGATCCGAAACACCTAGCGAGGATGAATCTGATAAAGAGGAAGTAGATGGTGACGGAGAGGGCGATATTGACAATGCGAGACAGGATGGTGACGAGCATGTTCATGTTGACCTTTTTGAGCAAGAGGAGGATGAAGAAGAAGAAGCGGAGGCTTTGGAAGACTCGACTTTGATGCTTGGGAAGCTGCCGAAGAACACGGAGAGGAAGAGATGATTGTTGAGGTTTCTTCCGGAAAATATAGCCAAGGCGCCTCCTCCACAAGGCGAAGCACAAAACCAAGGGCCTGTGCTTCAGATCCCCCGGATCTGGCCGAGGAGCTGGAAGGTAACGTTGAAGATTGATATGGAGGGCGGAAGGTGAGCAGCAAAGGCATTACTTGAGGTATATATGTTTGACGCATTGCCACAGTGATCGGAATGCGGGGGCCAATTAATGGTGTTCTACAAAACGTTGGTGTACTTGTTTTCGTCCATCTTTTCAGGGATACACTGATAGTATCCAATGTCAGACCGCCTTGATGATATTTGTCATGGATACTGCAATTGGTCTTGGGATTTGGATCCCTTTCACGATCGGAAAAACTACCGTCTTGCTCTCTGTACGTCATTGAATGCAATCGCCAGTTCGGAATTTTATGATCACATCCTCATTTAGTTGAATCCTCCGCGTGGACTTCAAATATCGCAGGTCAATAAACACCTTGCAAA
Source organism: Arthromyces matolae (assembly GCA_018855395.1). Lineage (NCBI taxonomy): Eukaryota > Fungi > Basidiomycota > Agaricomycetes > Agaricales > Lyophyllaceae > Arthromyces > Arthromyces matolae. The sequence goes on from JABAJW010018083.1 coordinate 6,243, forward strand.
GACTGATGGTGTCTTCGTGTTTGGGGCCATGTGTACTCTCATGGATTCACGCCATATTCGTGCCCAAGTCCTAACTCTGACGAAGGCTCATGATATCTGCCCATACGCGCCATTCGCAACATTACCAATCCCTTCGTTGACGGTCTTGTCTTCTTGATATTGGATATCTTGGTTCCATCCTTCCTACGCACAATATTCAGGACTACCAGCTTTCTCGTCACGAGCGTCCCCGTCAAAGACTATGGAGCGGCACCTGATGCTGAGGATTCTGTCAAATCCGTGGAAGAAAGCGCTCCCAACGTCGAATAAGGTCATGGTGGAAAAAATGTTGAGACGAGCGTTCCCATGGCCGAGTCAACGCACACGCTTGATGACGATGAAGGGAATCCTGATACAGGAACCCTCACTAGTGTCGAATCTCCCGCGATTGTTGAAGAGGCGCCTGCTCCGTTTGTTGAAGAGCAGACAGGATCCAGTGAGCCTGAGCCAGTGATTGCTGCTGCAGACGTTTGTCTAAAGGAAAATGTTCCAGTCGTAGAGTCGCCAACTGTTGCGGAGAAGGTTGTCTCAGAAGTTTCGGTCCACGAAACTTCTGTCCCTGTCACGAAGACTATCCCTGCAGGGGAACTTTCCGCTGATGACGACACCCCATCTGCTGAATCTTCTGCTGTTGTCGAAGAGGTTTCAATTGTACCTGTTGACAGACAAGCCGCGTCAACTGAATCTGAGCACTTCGTCGCGGAAGTACCTACTGTAACAGAAGTCCCTGTCGAGGAAATTGTTGAGTTGCCATCTGTCACTGCAGAGTCTGTGGTAGAGGTAAAAGACGAGGATGTTGCTCCGACGTCTATTATACCTCTCGAAGAGGTTTACACCCACAAGAGAAGCAGGATCCACACTCTGAACTTGCACCCGCTGCCAAAGAACCACCAACTCAGGAAGAGGAAGCCGTTGCAGAGGCCGACAATCCAACGCGTGGTGACACTCTTCCCACGAATGATGTTCCTCGTGAGGCTGCGGTGGATGAAACCTTTGAAGAGAACGTGGCCGTCGTCGAAGTTCACTGAAGACGTCACCGACAAGGAATATAGTCAAGAGAACGCTTCCCTCCCTGAAACGGCACCCTCTATCTCTCTCAAGAGGAAGAAGTTTCTGCCCTCGAAGACCAGCCTATTGAAGAGAACCCCAGTAGTACCGAACTCGCACCAGCTGTTGAGCAGGAGATACTCGCCCCACCTTTTGAACAGCAAAGAACATTAGATGAGCCTATGGCCGCTGAACCAGAAGACGAGACTGCCGTTGAAGGTATGTTCCTTTAGAATGGTATTGATGTATATAAACTCATGAAGGTGCTCCAGATGTGCTTCATGCAACGTTGAATATGATACTTGAGCGATTGCAGGTGCGAGAATCCAGTATGCGTTGATCGATGACTCAATTGACGCGTTTACAGAAAATGGACATTCGATCGCTGTGAATGCAGACGGAGATGTCATAAAGTCGACCGATGTAGGAAGGCGCTGCAGGTGCAGTTCACGAAACATAGACTGAGGTTGTTGCAGCCTTACTCACTTTGATCAAGGCCGGTCATTGGCGAGATTTGTACAGAGTTTATCCCGACGTGGCAATTGACAGTGGTATCCCTCATGCCTGAACGGTCGAGCGATTTCAGCGAAAGGCGAGTTCATGGTGGATAAGTGCGCCAATTTTTGAAACTGATGCTTTCATGTGCGCCCATCCTCAAGTCCAAGTTATAGGCGTGCAGAGTCGGGCGCGAATGATTCCTGGTCGCATGCCAACGCTTCCCCTCTGATATCCAATCTGAGATTTGTGTTGGATTATACAGTTCAATATAGACCATTGTTCGGATGCCAACCTCCATACACGCAGAGAGTCCTCGATTCCTTTCAATGGGTAAGGGTCGTTATGCTGTACTCTTTGAACCTGCTCAAAGTGACCTACATAGATTCTCGACAACCTGGATCTCGACTGGGACTTTCGCAAGAGGTTTATAGTAGCTACGCAGAGAATCTCAGCAGCTTCTGGGCTTTACCCAACATGTAATGCACTCAAGAATGTCGTAGACATTAGCCATCAAGTCAACGGGGGTGGTCACGGTGACATATTTGAGGGTACATTTCAAGGGCGGAAAGTTTGCATCAAGGCAGTTCGTGGTCCGGATGAGCAGAAGAAGATATTCAAAGTTAGGCTTCGTTCGCGCATGAAATGCTAGCTATGCGTTGACTGTGACATCCTCAGCAGTCTTCGAAAGAGGCCATTCTGTGGGGTCAATTATCACACCCAAACGTCCTTCAAATATTTGGCCTCTTTCATTCGGAATCTCTTGATCGACTGTGTCTCGTGGCTCCCTGGATGCAACACGAGGACTTGACAAATTACTTGACACAGCACCCTAATGCCCCACGCCTGCTCCTAGTGAGTCCGCACCCGCTAGAGACCGCGATCCATCTCATGCGGTTGGAATAGGCATTGGATGTGTCGAAAGGCTTGCAGCACTGTCCAAGGGGACCTCAAAGGCGTAAGTTTGTATCTCTTCCTTCCAATCTGCCCTACCCACGCCCCAATAGCCCAACGTTTTGATCGACGACAATGGCCTTCCCGGTCTCGCCGACTTTGGGATATCATCGGTATCAGACCTCAATCTCAAGATTCCGGCGTGGACGTTGCAGTCGTTGGTAGCTTCGAAAGCTGGTGGCAGGCGCCTGAAATATTGGACCCAAGAAGGGACAACATCACTGAGAACACATTTGCGAGTGATATCTATACACCTACGAGGTGAGCCTTTGAAAATTTCTCCTTTGCCTTGTTATTCACTACCCAGGAGGAATGAAGCCTACTAACCAATCTCAGCGTTTCTTCTCTACTCGAGTTCAAGCAAATCTTTACGTCATGTACAGAGGCCCTGCAGGAAGAGCTTGCTTATCGTGGCTCTCAAAACGATCTCTCGCATGGTCCATCCTGAATCTGGACGAGGCTTTCAAGGCGCTGGATGACGAATCCTTGTTCGTGCATATGCAGGGAATAACTTCAAGGTATTTTTTCACGAGTCGTTTTACGAGGATCATATCTCATCGCTAGTAGTTGGCTAGGTCTGGTTCACGGTGAAGTGAGGCAACCACCAACCTACAGTGAGGCGTGGAAGAGGTTTTATTAAACAAAATCTATCGCAAATACGACCTGTTGTTTTACGGCTATATTGACAGTGTCCTCAATTACAAACTGCAGCTGAAACATCTAGTAAGACTGACGCTGACAACCACTCTCTCATTCTGGAGCTTTAGAATGGCAACCTTTCCGCACTCGTCCATCTCAACACCTCCGCTCCTGGAATACTTCGGATGTCGTCGAGCTCAAGTAGCCTAGCCTGACCGCGCATCGCTCCATTTCTCAGCAGATGCGACTTCTCTCCGAGTTCACATCGAGTGCTTCAGCTTCTGTAGGAGGGTGTTTTAGGCTAGCACGGTCAATAAAAAGACCTTTTTCATGCAATGCTTCCATGTTCGTCTTCTCCATACCCCAACACAAGGCTGCTTGTCGTCATGATTGTCGCCCAGAAGCATGTCACCAGCAACGAAGATGACGCCCCATTCGGAAGCAGGTTCAAGGGAGGCTCCAGCGGTGGAAAGCAGAAGAACCTTGACGGATTTCTCAGATTGTCAGGGATTAAGGATCTGGATTGGGAATGGGGTGTTTTACCGGAAGTAAAGATCGAACCCATAGAAAAGGACAACGCTACCGCTACGACACTGCCGGTCGTAAAAGAAGAGAGATCGACGACGATCAACACCATCGAAACTCAACCCGCACCACAAAGGAGTTTGTCGAACCTTCATGACCCTCCACTTTTACCGAAACCGCGCAACCCACCCTCTCCGAGGATGATCTATGGATGATGTTGATTTGGGTCTGATTACACCAGCAGGCAATATTGTACACAAACCACCACAACCGTCATTTGCAATCGCACACACCTTACTGAATTCTTACATGGCACATCAACTTGGTAATCCTTTCTTTTATTTATGTGGTTACGCGGACGTGCTTATGATTTACAGGTATTCAGCAATTTGAAGAGATGTTTAATTTGGAGTGGCAGTGGGGTATTTTTGGGGCCCAAATCGATCCAAGGCTTGAAGGCGGGGCCTGTATAATCACGTTCACAGCCGTTGCAGCGGTTGAGAGTATTTTCAACATCGAGGGCAAAGTGGATCTTGTAGTCAGATTGAATCCATTTTGTACGTCGTTTTTTTTTATCTATCAGTCTTCACCTGGCTAAACCTGCGCAACTTCTAGTCATCTTCGCCGACAACTATGGCTTCAAGCTAGCTCTCGGTCGCTTGGCTTGATCGACCATCGAAATTTCGGGTTCCTGTATCCATGTGCTTATAGTGTATTCTATCCGTTGTACCATACGTCCCACCGTGCCCACCACACCAAGTATGAAATGATTTTGGACTTTGGACTTTGCCTTATATGATAAACGCGTCTTTGGCCCATCTGTCTCGTGTCACTGACATCAGTCCAGCATATCCGGCAATTGGAAGTGAATCGAAGCACGGAATGCCAGATCGCAACGGTTTACAAGTTGGGATACAGTAGCTTTCAGTACGTTATTCGCGCCCCATTTTGCGGAGAGAGGACTCAAATCTACAGTTTGCGACCATCTTCCACCGCTGTCTTCGTCGATGCGCCAGATAGCGAGCCCTATGAGGGCGAAGAACCTTTATAGTCGATCACTGGTATGTCATTCCTCGAATGCAAAAAGAGAACTCGGCGGGCGTGCAACCATTGGGGGTCTCTCACACGGAGGCTCCCTCTCGTTAAGCTAACTCTATGTACACATACAGTGCGACTTCGCCTCCAGCGGCTACTCGACTGCTGTCCGTGCCCACGAACGTTTCGCTTTCCAAATCTCCAAAAACTCCCCTTGGAACTTGCAGCTCCCATGGTTTGTGCCGGTATCACCGTGTATTCACCTCTCGTTAGGAATGGTGCCGGCGTCACTACGATTTCCTTACTTCAAGCTCCCATTTCTCTCCGTTCTATAGACCAGGGGATCATTGGTATCGGAGGCATTGGGTACGCGAATCTGCCTTCATATTACTGTCCATCCTAATAGCGTCGAATAGACATTCCGGTCTTCAATTCGCTCGTGCTCTTGGATACGAACAAGTCGTCGCCTTCTCCCACTCTTCACGCAAAGAGGTACATTTCCGAAAATCTATCGTCATAGTAATTCAAACTTTCCATCCATAATAGAAAGATGCTCGCGAGACCGATGTCGTCCTCACTGTGAAAACGAATTCGTCGAAGCCTGGAAAGGCAAACTAGTAGACCTTATTATTGGGCGTTAATTCAGCTCCCTCATTAGCGTCTACTGCAGTTGTTTCCCATACCCTCAACGAACTTTTGACCACCCTGAAGGTGCACGGTAAACTCATCACGGTCGACATTCGCGATACCAAGTTGCCCGAGTTGCACGCTCAGGCTTTCAGTATGTTATCCATCATACACTATTCTTGGTGTGTATTTCTGGCATTCACTCACCTGCATTGTATCTCGTTAGCGATGGTGTTTTAATCGGAGGAAGTGCTATGTACGTCGCCTCTTTCTTCACCTTTTTGTAGTTGTTCACGCAGTTCATTATTTCTATTAGCGATTCCCCTCCACCTTTCCCTTACGCAAGACGAGCTTGACTGAACTCTTGCCGCTAGCAGACGGTAACAAGGTATAATTTGCCATATTTACAATGAAAATAAAACTGTTGCCATTTTTTCACTGCAGACTAAGCACATCAGTTGTAAAATTTTCTACCTCTGAACACAGGAATGGTATGACGACGTTAGGACGTGCTTCTAAGATACGCCAGTTGAACATAGAATACTGGACCTCCATTTTCAACCTGCAATGACCGAGTTCCCTCGAATCGTCCAAGACTGGCAACATCCCAAAGATGCGACGTTCATCAATCTCATCAATGACCACACATTGCAGAGCTCCGCGACCCTTTTCCACTGGCAGCGATGCAATTCTCCAATTCCATGATACCAGCCCCCGGCCCCGTATTCGAAGATCGATCCTTTTGATGACTTGGAATTGTAATGACTGCGATACGATAAGATTACATCGCCTCCCCAGGTGGCCATCGACTTACTTCAAAAGAGTCAATTGGACCCAGCTATGACGGTCATGAGCTGGACATTCGATTCGAGCGGCGTGGAGATAGATGTTCTCTAAGGTTATCTTCCGATGACTCCTCGTAAAGCGGTGAGTCAGAAATGCAAATTCTCTTGCGCTTAGCTACCGTCGTGCCCCTTCTCACCAGGCACCTTCTCAGTCCAGAATCTCAATCTTACTACCCGGCCCCCAAGAGAAGGAGACAAGATTTTACCATAGTACTGGGATAATACTAGCTTTAATAGTGTCTCTTGTCTACCTCACATAGTACTAGCATATTTGTCTACCTCCTTATTACAATTGGTTTTCAACGTTAACAATCTCAGTACAAAGATGTCGGGAAAGAAGTCGAGGCCTTCAGTACAAAGATGTAGGGAAAGAAATCGAGGCCTTCACCAATTACGTGGAGAAGGCCTCGTGCCCGAATGGCCCAGGCGAATCGAGACAAGAGAAGCGTAATTTGATTCCCGCCGAGGGTCGGGATCGCGCCTTAAATTTGGCGCGCGAAGCCTGTGACCATAACTTAGGACAATTAAAAGTACTTATCTGGGAAAAACTACCAAAGAGTCGTGGATCTCAATCCCCAGGAAATCCAAATCTTGGATATTCCAGTCGA
>JABAJW010018088.1:0-12725 GCA_018855395.1 Arthromyces matolae
AGGAGATGTTGGAGGAATAGGCCTCCAAAAGAAGAAGTGCTCTCGACTCGAGATGGGATATGACAAGCCATATATAGTGTATACCCAATTTCCTCGTTTGCTTGTATCCCAGTAATATTTCATCAATCAAGAGCTGCGTATCGCGATTGAGCCTGGAGTTAGAGTGCCGCGATGTTGTTTAAGAGGCGAAGGGCCGCTAAGACAGCCTATGGTAGCCTATGGTCCGGCCAGAGGCTGAGCGAGCGTTTGCCAAAGGCTTGAGATTGATGAAGATTATCTGGGGAGAGGTCTGGGCCTCGGCCTTCATATGAGCGGCCCGGCCCGATTCCTTGATGAGAAGCGATGACGAAATCGGTTAAAGATTTTCACTGCCAACCCTCTCTCCTTCCTCTTAAACCTCTTCATCCCACAATGTCTACACCCCAAATCAAGATTGGTGCTACTATCCCCGCGACGGCCGTGAAAGAGGATGCTCCCGACGCATCCAAAGCCCTCGATTTGAAGGGCAAGAACATCATTGTATGTAATCTAGAGATAACTTGGAATTGGGATGGTATCTGATTGAGGCTTAAAATTCTACTAGCTTGGCGTCCCAGGCGCGTTCACTGGTACCTGCCATGCTCAGGTTCCTGGATATATCAAGCTCTACGATGACTTCAAGGCTAAGGGTGTCAATGAGGTCTATGTCGTTGCTGTCAATGATGTCTTTGTCACCAAGTGCGTGGCTTTCACTTTCTTGTAATGATTACTTGGTTTCTAATTGCAGTGTACTTGTATCTTGTAGAGCATGGAAGGAAAATCTCGCACCCAATGGATCGGGTACGTGTTCTCCGCGTCTTTGCTATGACGTTTCAAAAAATGTTGATTGTACGATCTATAGGTGTTCACTTCATCGCTGACGATACTGCTGCATTTTCCAAAGCCCTCGGTCTTGCCTTTGATGCAACCGGACCCCTTGGTGGATTCCGTTCTCTCGTTCGTATTTTTTCGTCCTTCATTTCACACTTATTTTTGACATGAGTTTTCCATCATCATCTAGCGTTATGTGATTATCACCGAAGATGACAAGGTTGCAAATCTCGCCGTTGAGCCGGAGGCAGGAAAAGTTACTATCACCGCTGCTGAAAAAATTCTGGCGTCGCTTTGAGTCTCGTCGCAAAGGGATATTCGTCATCAAATTGGTATTCGATCGTGAAGTAGTAGGGTACATGAAACGAATGAAGCTGCAGTTACTTACAGTTGTGCGAGCGAAGGCCGCAAGTGGGGGGTATGAATGGTATCTCGACAACACTCTCCGCCCAAGATAATCCGCGAACATCGCGGAGATAGGAACGCAAATCTGGGGGTGCTATCATCAAAAACTTCCAAGCTTCAAGATCTTTTCAAGAAGGAGCTCGATAAAAAGCCGCGAGTTGACACAAAATCCACGTCATTTGCCGGGACGCGGATCCATCGCAAATCGCACCAATATGCTTTCGTAATCGCGACGGAACTTATACTGCTAAGTCCTTCTGTGCTCAGTAAGGTCGTAATCAGTGAGAACGCCTTTGCCGTCGCGATCGACGAGCGTGTTCATGGGGCTGATACCACCACGACCCCAGTTACAATGCGTCGCGGCTTGGGGATTGGCTATGTAAGAAAAAAGAAACGCGTCCGTCAAGGTAAACTCTGCCGCTGAGAGTAGATTGAAGATCACACCTTGCATTAAATCGCGCATGCCTGTCTTGACTTGATTCAAGTCACCAATGCGGAGGTTGATAATCTCAGAGAGGGATATAACAAGATTCCGAGGTCTACGAAGTAGACGAGGTCTATAGGGGGGGTAAATTTCAACCAGAAATTTTGCCCACGTGACTTATCTGGCGTGGGACCTTTGTGACCATGTGAATGATCAATCTGATTAAGTAATTATCCGGGGCCTCCCAGCTAATTATGTAATTAATTGCTGCTGCTATGTATTTATTTCCACATATTCGATTCAATTGCCCACGTGATGTGATGATGTTCGATTTCACATTTGTTTATTTCACTTTCTATTTTTTATTTTATTTTTGACATCACTTGATCAGACATCATTTCCCCGAAGTACATCAACGCGACATTTACCTCTGTTTACATTTTCAACATTTCCTTCAACACACCCATCTCTTATCGCTCAACATCGTCACAATTTCAATGAACTCTTCTGACTACGCTCGACTGTTCGGTTATTCTCCCGAACAGTTTGAAACCAACGCCTCCGAAGAATCCAGTCTCGACAGACGCGACAGCCGGACGGTACACGATATTCTCATTCCCAGGGATCGAACCCGCAGTCCTGTAAAGGCTCAAACAAGTACACCAGGCATATCAGGTGGAAGTACTCTGCAGATGACCGCCGTTGCACCCAGTAAGTCTTGGTCATTGATTGTATATTCGCCGTTCACATCTGGATTTCCTGTCCAAGAACCATATAAAAGACAGACTGCGAGAAAGACAACCGGTGGTCGTTACAAGAAGCCCAATAATCGTGACCCTGCACCTGCCATCGTTCCAAAAGGTAAGTAATTGTTGATGCATACAACTTTGCGCGACTGACCTTTATTCGTGCAGCGAGGGTCGCTGCGGCTCTTCCTACCCTTCCCCCTCCAGCAAAACCGCGTCGTTTCCGTCCTGGTCAGGCAGCGTTACGCGAAATTCGAAAATACCAACGAAGTACCGACTTGTTGATCCCCAAAGTCGCTTTTTCTCGTCTCGTAAGTCCGGAAATCCATTGCTTGTACTTCATCGCTCATCTATTCTTATTCATTTGTTGTACATATCAGGTTCGTGAAACTGCAATCAACATGTTGACAGAAGAAACCCTGCCGGCGTCGGGTCTACGTTGGACAGAGTCCGCTTTAGCAGCATTACACGAGGCAAGTGAGGCATTCCTGGTTTATATTTTCGAAGACGCGTGCGTATACTTTTTCCGACGTATCCACATTCCCATATTAATTGTACGTCGTAGGAATCTTTGCGCGCTCCATGCCAAAAGAGTCACGATAATGCAACGCGATATCCAGTTGGCGCGTCGAATTCGAGGTCAATGGCGAGGTATGGAACCCAAGTAAGATCCTTCATTTCCCCTCATAATAAAATCGTCGGTAAGCATTCAACATTTCATACGTAGGCCGTCTTGGCTTTTCGGTCTAAAGGCCAGAGCCAAGACGGCCTACGTATGATTTACATTACTGACCTCTACTTTTCCATCTTTTCATGCAGTTTTCGTTCACTCCGCAAGAATAAGTTCATATCATTCGTCGTCGTTCGTTATGTACATTTCAATCCTATTCTCATCCAATTTTTACACGTTCATGCTATTCTAGACTATACCACAATCATTTATTTTCGTTCGATCTGTATATCCCTTGTGTATAATTTGTTACATGTAGATTTTAAAGTCCCAACCCTCGTCAAATGTACTTCCATTTGTATATAATGTAACCTGTAATTCTACTTTAGCATGTTCAATGTATTATTTCCTGTAGTACTGTTTCATATACCGTCGTTCAACTTCACAATGTAATGATTCCATTCGACATCATTAGGTCCACCGAAATTCACATTTCTCACATGACAGAAAAAAAAATCACGTTCAAGAAAAACAACATGACAACAAATAACTATCAACGTGCCCAACTTTGACCTTCTGTTCTTACCTATCTGTCATCATTTGTCGGTCTTCCTCCTCAATCACTCTCAGTGATCTTTTCAACCCACCTGAGCTTGAGGTCATTGGTTTATTGCGGGGATTGCTACCAATGTCGAACTGTGGTATATCCCTCAGTTAATTTTGCTGTCATAATACGCATGTGTTAACACACCTTATTGAATTCCTGGCTCAATGCCGTCATTGACCTGAGGACTAGAATCATCCTTAACTTGCCGGCAGCTACATTCACCACCTTGAATGTCAGCTGAATGGATACGATGTCGCCCACGCGGAATTTTTCGGGGCGAAAGCCTTCATACCTGAAGCCATTCTTTAGTACAAGGGTGTGCGAGCGTCGTGCAAATTGACTCGCCTCCTGACGACCAGCCCATCCTTCGTTTCCGACGTTGCTCGCGAATATTGAACGGTGTTGTCTTCCGTTACTGCAAACCCTTTTTGGACCACCTTATCAGTGACGTTGTAAGGATCAAGTTCTTTCGGAAGGGGTTGGTGAACCTCGTCTGGCCCCAATTCGTCTACCGGAGTGAAGATCCGGTTCGCAATATTCAGATACTTTTCCTGATGCCCTGCGTAGGCATCCTCCCATTGCTCGAGGCGACCCTCCGCGAACTCCGATGCAAAGTGGTTGCAGACAATGCTTGCTGCACGCACTGCATCCTCAAACTGCTTTGTTCCAAGACCTTCAAGCTGAACCGACTGCTTGAGGTACTTGATCCGTTTACCGCTGTTCATCGCCGTCAGCCCAGTTACGCAGGTGAGAGTTCTCATACCTTAGCTTTGCATTCATTTTGAAGGGTAACAAGTCCATAGCTTTAATAACGCCATAAACAGTGAATACCAGCTCCTCCTCTGTGACGACGTTATCGGTGTCCAGTCGTACAAGACGCCAGGACTGCGGCCGCTCGATTTCCTTTATCTGTATGGCATCCGTCCAACGGCTTTCCTGTGAGGTCTCTTAGCTCATTGTCCAATGAATTCCTATATGTACTCACATTCACCAACGCTGCCAGTAGGATCTCGTTATCTGATTCGCCTTTCATGACTTCCCCATTGAGGACACATCCTAGCTCGGTCGGCGACCAATGAGTATGTATGTCAATCATATGTAAGTCATTCGACCTCACTGGCTTTCTCTATAATGTTGAGCTCACTCATCGTAGGCCGTATCCTTGGTCGAAGAAATCAGCAAAGTGAGCGCTTGAAGAATATCAGGATCTCCCCTATTTGTTTTGTCGGTCTCCAAACAAGGCTCTTTGTGCGGCCATTCTTGTTCGGCTTCTGTATTCTCATTCGCGCTTCTCCCGCGCGTCTTTACGCTTGTATGTTTCCTTCGCAACATTTCTGTCATCCACCACAACTCATATTTCTCCTCGTGTACAGCCCACCGTTCTAGATCCGCCAGTGGACCTTCCTTCCGCGCTATTGTACCTCATGGACTCTTCCTGGTTACTGGATCCCATCGGTGAAGTCAGGCGGGTTCTTTTGGTATTTATTTTGCTGTGCGTTTTTCCCTTGTTTGAGAGTCACGAATGCTCATGTCTTTCCTTTCTTCCTTACATATCCCACTCATTACTTGCTCGCTGCACCATAATGACTTATATCGCATATTTGTGGGATCTGGCATCGTTTTCCTCATTTCTTATTAGGTGTATATCTTTCTTGCAGAAGGGTCATGTCAATTCACGTTCCCTTCCCGCCTTTCATTCCCGAATAACGCCTGATTCTTCGTCCTTGAATCATCCACATCCACTCTGACCTTGTTCTCAACTCGCTGCACGCTTGTTACGTGCACACTCCGCTCAGAAGCTTTTGGTCCTCGATCTCTCCCCCCTCCCCCCTCAGGCCATTCCTATATATACTTGGGCAATCCCTCTCCTTGTACCCCATCTTTGTCCTTTAAACGCTCACCATGCCCCCTCGTGCTGCTAAGCCCTCTGTGTCTGCGCCCGTTCCAAAGGCTCGTACTCTCAATGGCCAGCTCGCGAACATGTAAGTTTCTGCCGTCGTTCACAGGCAATCTTCATCTTCACTAATCACGTTTTCTGACAACGACAATAGGTCCGGCGAAAAGCTCAAATCGTGTGTTTATTTGACCTATACCCTTATGCCTTGTTATCTTATTCATTTATGCAGTCTTGTCAATGCAGTGTTCAATGTAGCCAGTCCTACCCCTGCTCCTGTCGCCGCGTCTGGATCCAGTAACCCTGGACCCTCCACGATATTGTAGGTCTTTTGTCACTTTCTCTCATATTTCCTGTGTTTCATCTTATTCTTCTAGCGCGACCCCCCCTGCATCCCCTAAAAAGCGAAAGCAGACGCAGGTGTCTTCTCTCTTACTCCCTTTTCCTATACTCATACAATTTTTTCATCCAGCGTCGAAAGTCCTGACAGCGTCGTTGTTACCGAAACCCCTTCTCCCAAAAAGAAGAAACCTATCGCAGCTGTCATTGAGTCGCCTGTCATGTAAGAACCCATCCACTGTTATTTTTCCATTGTTTAACTCATCTCCTCCTAAGTCGCGCTTTCGAGAACATGACGGCAGCCGACTTTGATACTCCCCGTCCTACGTAGGCTATGTACCTTACCAGTCCTTTGCTCTTGTCTCTAATTCCTTACCATGACAGCCGTGCTCGCGTCAAGACGGAAAAGGCCTTGGCTGCCGAGAGTGCGCAGAAGTCGTCTGCAAGGATGACTACTGGTCGTCGTGCCCCACCCAAAGTCACCAAGCTCGCAAGTCCTATCGAACTCACGGACACTGAAGAAGACCTTCCCCCGGTTCCTCGGTATGTCTTTCCTCATATGTATGGCCTCACTTCCTCATTCCCATCCCACCAGGTTTGATGATCATCAGGAGGCCGTGGGGTCTTTCATCGACGACGAGGCTATCGAGGACGAAGACGCTGTTGAGGAGTCCAACCAGTACAGCGACGATGAAATCGCCGAAGAGATGCAGGACTTCATAGTCCCCGACGACGATGATGCAGATGATGCAGATGACGAAGACAATCAGTCTATCTCTGATCACTCTGCAACTTCGGTGGTTGCTAAGCGCAGCACGGTTGCTGCTGATGTTTTCAATGAACCTCTAACCCCACCTGAACCACCTGCTGAGGTTGAGCAACGATTGTAAGTCATCCATGTTCCCATATATGTACAAACTATCATTTTTTTCCGACAGCGAGATCGACGAGAACCCTCCGGCGGAGGTGCTTGCCTTCTTGCAGGTCATGGATCCCTCCCTTCAAGAAGAAATGATGAAACCCACTTATGTTGGGTTGCCAATTCTAGAGTACGGTTTTTCCTTTCTCTCACTAAATCTTCATCTTTCTCATGATTTGTGCAGTCACGTTTTTCATACGCGTCCCTATCACTACGATGCCACCGGTTACATCGGCAGAGTCCCCTTTGCAAATATCGGTTTGACAGCAGAGAAAATGTCCGAAGAAAATGCCAAGTACGTCTGTCTCTACTACTGAATTCTTCGTAATCCTCAAGATTTTGATGATAGGTCCTTTTTCTCCTGTTTGCGATTCGAAATCTCGGGTCGGTACGTCAATGGTGCTCGCGCTGCACCCCAGTTGGTACAAGACATCCAAAGGCGCTTGTGTCTCGCAGGAAGTGGTGCTGCCTGTGTTTTAATGACTGTCGGCGTTGTCTCCGCCTCTCATCTCATTGAATCATCTATCACCACTGGCGGACAATACCCCTACGAGCAACACCGTTTGACCATCATGAAGTTTCAGCAAGAGGCTCAAAGAGAAAACGCATTTATTGCACAAACATTCAATATGTACAGTGGCGTTCTCTCAACCACCTCAAAGATAGGCTTCTCCTATGTCACTCGCGGTTCTGATAAATCGACTCAATACGGTACGTTGAGATATGTTTGTCCTGGTATATCTATTAACAGAGCCCCCCCTTCCTCGTTAAACAGGCAACAATCAGGGCATTGGCCCCGCCAACGCGACTTTGGCTGATTCCAGTGACTTCACCAACGTCGCTATCCCTGCAATGCCTGTTGTTCACTCCGTCACATCTCGCCGCCCTTTCGTCGAATTTAATGAGCTTGGTGCGTCTCACTATCCATCGGCACCGCATTTTCACACTAAATTTATTTCAAGTTCCTATCTTCGACGGAAGAGCAGAGACTGGCGAACCCTTTCGTTTCCGTCCTGAGGACTTTAACCGTCTTGGTTCCTGGCGTCCCTGGGAACGCCATCAGAAGGAACTTCCTCTGAAGTCCGTAGTTGCAATCGGATACAGCGCCAGTCATTTTGAAGGACGCGAGAATGGTTATCGGTAGGTTTTTTTTTTCCTTTCTTCATTAAGTCTTTATCAATATTTCTTTCGTTAGATACCTGACTCCGAACATCTTGTTTGTTATTGTATTGCACATCCCGACTCGCGTAATGGCTTTAGTCAAGGAGCCCTCCCTTCCCATCGAACAGGAAGTCAATACCAAGGGCAAGGCCAAAGCCAAGGGAAAGGGAAAAGGCAAGGCCAAAGCCAAGTGATCCTTGTTCTGGTGCAGTGTGTCCTTGTCCGTTCCTCTATCAGTCGTCTTTTCTTCCAAAAAGCCACAAAAAATTGTCTTCGTCCACTTATATAAAAAAAAAAAAAAATCCCCCTTTGTACCACCACCTACTACCAATATATGACTTTGTTGCGTTTAGACTCGATTGAGTGACTTTCGTGTTTATATTGAATAAAAGTGATACTTAATAAATCCGAACAAACACTTCAAATGATGTGTGATGTGTTTACATAATTATTCGGGGCCTCCCGGCTAATTACGTAATTAATTGCCACCTGTTCCGTTCAACTTGTTTTCTGTTTTTGTTGATCTTACTCATATCCATCATGTCGCGTCCCACCCGCGTGGACAGTGCCATTTTTCGATCCTATCCTTGGACCACCAATACTGTGTTCGCAGAGCCCGACTTAAATTCTCTCTTTAAGACAACCCGCTTTGCGGTACGTCGCATTCAGCCACCATTCGAAACACTAACAGGTTCATATTCTTGTAGCCGCTTGCCCATGCCATATCACACGCAGAGGCGCGTCAAACTCCGGGAAATCGTACAGATCCTTTTGCTATCTTCATGTCATATATTTCTGGTGAAAATAAATATGGAGCCTCAAGTGACGACATTTCGGAGGCCCAAATGAAATGTTTGCTACCTTTCCGTCTGCTTGATGTTGAAGCAATGTTGCTCGGCCGACCTACTCTCCCTCGTGCTGAATCTCGTCCCATAGCTTCTCCGAAGCGCATTGTAAGAACTCTCCTCTCTGAACCATCGACTTTGTCATTAAATACTTGATAGCCCCTCGAACATCTTAACAAAGTCCCAAAACATTATGCTAAATTCCAAAAACTTCTATCGGCACACCTTCTGGGCATCGAACGTGGCGTACAGCCCACCTCCCGCAGTCCTTCGAACCCGGGCTATCGAATGGTCCTTTATGCTGACATGTCTCGACGAGTCGCTCGCAAACAGATCGATCTGGTCCTTGGAAATCTCGCTTCGGCTTCCCTACACATTAGCTGTTTGATGAAGGTATATATATACTCCAACAGTCACGCGAAATAAATTGATTTATCTTTAGGGCCACATGTTCTTACCTTCCGGTATAGCGAATATAGAGGCCTTGATCATTGATAATGCGAATGAGTATGTACCATCTCCTCGTTCTTTCCTCTCTTCTTGAATACTCTGTGTAAAGAGAAACTCGGATGCGCGACAAAGCAGAGTTGGCTCGTTTGCATGCCGAGTTACAAAAGGATGATACGCCAGCTGGCAACGATGAGGATGTGCTGGATGCCGTCAATCTCATGCAAAACACCTTGTGTATTGCCCTCTTATTTTCCCCTATACTACTCCTCATTCCACGTGAATACACTGACATTGGTGGCAAAGATGGCCTTGTTAACGTAAGTCTTGTCAATTTGATCCCTTTCCTTGGTTGATATCCCATTTTGCCAATCTTTAGTTGTGGTCCCAGTTAGGGGATCTCGAACGCCCTCCTTTCATTCAGCAGGCTGAACGTCTGTTATGGAACGCCATATTTTCCGTTGCAGAAGGCAAGAACTTGGTAGAAGAGCTAGCTCCCATTCTTCCTAGTCTGGATGAGATTTTAAACGTCACCTCCTCCCAATGGCTAACGATTGTATCTCGAGCAGCTCCTCCTAAGCCCGTTCCTCAGCCTCCCACCCCACCAATGTTATCTTTTGGGCCCCCCTTGGTTTCTTCATCATCAGATATACCTTTAAGCTTACCCCGCACCCATATACATCCAGACGCATCTTTGCAAAACGACCTTTCAAAGCAGGGGCTCAACTATCCTCATTTTTCCATGTTCTTAAATCCGTCCGATTTGTCTTGGTTGCGAAACGTTCAAGCGTCACCCTTTCCTTTCAACGGTGCTACCTCTGCACACTCTCCTCATCGCTATCTTCCTTATATTTCAACCTCGAACCATCCGTCAGCTGATGTTGTCGTCCAATACCCCATTCCATATGCAGCTATAAATGGTGGCATCACATGTCGGTTTATTTTATCTATTTTTCTGAGAAAGATCTTCAATACTCACAAATTGACCCATCCAGCCAACGAATCTTCTTCCCAAATGTCCGTCGGTGGATCTTCTGACGTCGACTCCCCCTCCAATGGCGATGATTCCTCTCCAAGTCGTGGGCCTATCATCATTCCCAACGCCACCACCATTCCCAACGCCACGCAACCTTCGAGTTCCATCGTCCATCTGAATTCTACACCACAAATCCCGCCAGCAGTAGAAAAAGACTTGCTGGACCCAATGTCACCTGCAGTCAATAACGGGAACAATCCGACCTTGGAACAAGATCTGCCTGAACCACTGCCACCCGCTGATACCATCTTCGACATCATTCCAAATCCTGACGCACCAGGGCCAGAGCATGAGCTCCCTAACCCACCGCCATCTTCCACCACTATCGAGACCAACAATCCTAATCAAGTCCCACCAGAACTCCTACCATCTGCTGATCACGCTGGGAACCAAGAGCCGGATTCTGGCTCGCAAGGGATACCAAGTTCGAAGCAAGATCTTCCTAACCCACCCCCCCCTACTACTACCGCCATCAACGATGTTCCTGATGTTGAAATGGAGGAACCACCAGCATCAGACCATGAGGTTCCCAACCCAACGACATCCTCTAATGACGACAACAATTACAATCCTGATGAAATACCACCGGAAATCCTACCACCTGCTAATCCCGCTGGGAATCAAGAACCAGTTTCTGGCGCGCAAGATCTACCGCCTTCGACCCGAGATCTACCTAACCCACATCCCCCTACTACTGCCGCCATCAACGATGTTCCTGATGCCGAAATGGAGGGGCCACAAGCATCAGACCATGAGCTCCCCAATCCACCGTCATCTTCTAATGATGACAATAACGACAATCCTGATCATCTTCCACCGGAATTCCTACCGCCTGCTAATCCCGCTGGGAATCAAGAACCAGTTTCTGGCGCGCAAGGTCTACCGCCTTCGAAGCAAGATCTACCTAACTCACTTCCCCCTACTACTACCGCCATCAACGATGTTCCTGATACTGAAATGGAGGGGCCACCGTCATCAGACCATGAGGTCCCCAACCCACCGCCATCTCTTAGCGACGACACAAACAACAATCCAGATCAAGGACCATTGGTATCCCAACCACCAGCTAATCACGCTGGGAACTACGAACCGGTTTCTGGTACGCAAGGGCTACAGCCGTCGGAGGATGACTTACCTGACCCACTACTATCTGCTGAAATCATTGGGGACAATAACGCACAATCCGGAGTCCAAACATCACCAACCGTTCCGAACGGCCTGGCTAAACCTGGCTCCCTTCCACTGCGATCTTCCGCCCGCCTAGGAGAAAAAGCCTCCCAAACGCAACCTTCAGGGGTGTCCGTATATAAATCTCAAGCTGCATCACGAAGTAGAAGACGCAATGGGGACAGGAAATCCAGCAAATCAACCAAAGCCAAGGACTTCCTCAGTATTGCAGATGTGCCTTTCGTTGATTTAACCCTTGAAGAAACTGTTTGTACGCCCTCTTGTCATCATTTCTCTTGGCTAAAAGCTTTCAATAGGATGATGAATCCACTTCCAAGTTCGATGCTCAACTTGATCTCAGCATACCAATCATCTTCCATGCCGCTCCTCCCGTAAAACTCAGGTTCACTGGAGAATGCGATTTCTATGAATTTACACCAAGGTTTCATGTGAGTTCACGTTAGCTTTTTATTCCGTCGTTCCTCTATACTTACCGCAGCCCATACAGCTTGAACGAGACGTAACATGGGCTAACCTCATGCTCGAAGAAGCGTCTCGCTCATATAGGCCCAATGACCCTTTCATCAAGGTCATGAATAAGTCTGAATACGAAGATTTGGTCTATGAAGATATCGAAAAACTGCTTCGCACAGTTGCATGCATCGTTGTTGTAGATCCTTGTTATGTCAAACCTGGGTTTACCAAGCGAGCATTTGCTGATGTTTGCTCTTTAAACGAACCAACCTTTCTCCATGGTGAGTTCACATTGGAAACACATACTACTTACAAACTTAGTCTCCGTTAGATCAATCCGTATTTGGCGCTGATGGGCGACAAACGAACCTCTTGCCGGAATGCTATACAAACAAACCAACAAACAAAAACCACAAGTGAGCGAAGACCGGTGGGTGCCCTTGAGGTTCAGCTTTGGGTAAGCTTTTGTCGGAAGTCGGGTTTTTAGATGATAGGAGTCCCAAAATGTAGTGTTTATCGGTACTACTAGCACGGTAGATTGGTGGGTACGGAATGGGGCGATGACGATACGGTAACGATGTTGCCGATTGCCTAAAACGGTCGGCAAGTTTGATTTTTGGTGAGTTAATCCCTAAGGACAAGTTCGGAATTGATGCCGATAACGATGCTGTGGTCCGGCAAACGGATAGGTAGTAGCAGAACCAGGCGGGAGACTGAGAGCGATGACAACAACGATCAAGAC
>JABAJW010018090.1:0-12650 GCA_018855395.1 Arthromyces matolae
CACCAGTAACTGACAGAATGATGTATCGCCATACTACAATTGTAATGGATTGACGATGTATCGTTGACTACAATCTGTAGTAAGTCACGATACATCGTATTCCTTGCTTACAGTTCAATCTGGTCAGCTGGCGTTAAAACTCCGCTTTTGTGCGTTATTCCTCATCATATCATCCCGCTCTTTGATCTCAGGACGACCCGCCCATTACCATGTTTGTCTGTCCCACAACTCCGCATCAATGAGTGACACAATATCCCCATAATCCGATTTGACATCATCAACGGGTGAGTTACTTATCACGACAATTAGATTTGACATCAACAGATACAATATCCCCGATTAGCTACTGTTACCGAGCCCCACCACCGACTTTCGCTCAAAAAACTCCAAAATCTGCGGTACTTCCCTCCACATACCCTCAAAACTCCTTTGAAGCTGGCATCGTAGGTGTTGTTGTGACTGTGCAAAAGCGGCCATCCCCTCACGGACCGTTGTGTCTTCATGTGACGCTGTTGTTGCTCGCGTCTTCCATGAATCCGACTCCCATGATAGATACTGACATATCCGACGCATTTCTTCTTGCAGGAGCTCTACTTCCTCAGTCCATCTCATTGAACGAGCACGTGCGCGAGACCATTCGACTTTGAGGGCTATATATACGCTCAGTATAATGACCAGCAATCCTTTCAAATGACTTTACCGTCGTTCAATCGAGGATCTTCGGCCTGCTGTGCCGCCGATGGGAACTGCAACCATATCCAAGAAATGGTTCGTCTACTCTCACTGTCTCCCTCTAGCCCCTCTGTAAGCTTTCGGCAATCTTCGTCACGTAAAGCACGCAACGTCAATTGCCAGTCAAGGGGCACCTCGATCCCTGTCTCTGATAAGGTTAGTAACGCTCCTCGGGCCACTCTATATCTCTTCGCTGCCTCCTTCACCATTCCAGTTGCGTTCGCGATCGCAGTATTAGACCGTGTATTAGCCTTGACTCCAACCGCATAGCGATCCTTATGCTTGTAGAGATAGGCCTGGAGCCGCAGACCATTTCTAACCTCGTCCAGTGCATCATGAGCCTGACCATGACGTAATTGCCACTCGTAATCTCGTAGTGCGTATGAAACCAGAATACCGCTTGCTGCAAGTTCGGAAGGTAGCCAGAGCTTGATGTTCTCCACTTTTATGTCCGGTGTCCCATCAGGTGTTCGATGATCTGTCCTGAGACGTTTACGTGCTGCTTCAGGGATGATGGAAACTTGACTTTCAGTCCAAGTTGTGATTTTCCGACGTAATTGATTTGAGCGTTCGGTTAAGCGATAGAGTTGAGTTGGGGTAGGATGGTCCCCTAGCTCGCTGTTTTCCAGGGATAATTTCCGTCTTTTTAACAATGAGATTAGTCTATACACGTAAACAAGTTGAATACACATACTGTTCTCCTTCGAGTGCAAGTCCGTGGGCAATGAAAGTCGAAGCATGCATCTCATGAGACGTCTCCACTTCTCCTCCACCCTCGTCCACCGCCACCTGTTTCGCCAGCTTCAATCGTACAGCACGTTCAGATAGTTCTGGGATGTCATAAGCTTATTTTACTTCAATTTAATTAAGTCCGATTCAACCCACCTTTCGTCGTTGAACGATATGGATTTGGTTTCGATGGGTCTCTTTCCCAAGATTCAACCGCTTCTCTCCAGGTCTTAACAATATCTTGAGGAATGGAATCCTCAAAATCCTTCAATGCATCATCGTGTAATTTGCTTGAGCTGGCCGCCTCATGTATCTTCTTTAGCATTGTCGACCCTAACGTGGACATTTTTAGCCCAGCTCCAAATCAAATGAGAAACGACAAACCAAATTTGGTAATCTTTTTCCAGTTCCAATCGTTGAAAAAGTCGTCGATTGTGTCACGTCTATTCCCTGGCCCCATTTCCTTTGTGCTTTGGGATAATGGATTGATGTTCGCCCAGCCCCGCTCTGGTGCCTCTCCATCTGTCTGTCCGACGCCTTTGGCCAGATTGAAGGAGTATAGTAGATTACAGTCCTCGATATGGGCAGGAAGATGGAATTTTGGAACGAGAAAGGACATGTAAGTGATCGAATTTGACAGATGGAGGTAATGGGGATATTTGATCATTCGGTTCCGAATGTTGAGATGCCATTGACAAGCGATATCGTAGGATACCACCAGTCGCTCCAGTTTACAATTGCGAAGGCTCTGAAAGAATACATAATCCATATTAATGTATCTGGAAATATGTCAATACACGAGATCACTAGATTAGTCGAGGATACTGACCGTTCGCCAAGCTGCAAATCCCCAACGCTACATGGACGTTTTAGATCGTGCCTTGAGCAGTCCACCGTGCCGGCTCCGGATGCTGCCAGGCCCCGTGCTTCTCGATCCGGTTTATTCACTGCGTCGTGTGATACGCAATTACTTTTCTGAATGTATTTTAACAGACGAAAACCACCAAAAGATTCACACGTACAGGTTGCTTCTCATGCCAGAAATCGTTCAAAAATGCCTTATACTTTGTTTCCTCTACAAAAAAGGCCCATCCTTGACCCAGGCTGGGATCACGTTCCTCGGACGAAACAGTCTTCCGTTTCAATTTAAAGTTCGCGTCCAATGCCACAAATAGTGCATAAAGATACCTGTCGTTGCTATTCAGACATTCTGAGATCATCGTTGACAGGAAAGAAAACTCACTTTTTATCCTCAGGTTTCTTCTTCCAATCTGTAGGAAGGTTTCGTCCAGGCTGTGGACATGCAGGACAAGTCAGAGCGCATTCGCCTGGTTGAGTAGCTGCTATTCCTCCTTTCTCATGACCCCTTCCAGATCGCTTCAGCATTTTCAGATGTCTGTATTGTCGTACTACACGCAAAAACTCGTTATAACGATCCTACAAGTAGTAAGTATTGGAAATCAGCAACCATCGACCAATTTGAAGGGAAATAGACGTACACGAGCGGTTGAAACGCCTGTATTATCAGTCGCTCTTGAGAGAGCGCCAATATACTCGAACACGGAACATTTTGATTCAAATGATAACAGCTGGAAGTGTCTGAGGCAACCAAACGTTACTGCCGATGATGGTCTCGTTGCGGTGGTGGGATATAGGCGAGAACGAAGAAGCTGAACTTCCCAAGGTTTCGACTTCTCGCAGTTACAGAAGTCTAGCGCGACTTCATGGATCTCCAAAGTATCAATGATCACAAAATCATTTCCACTTGCCTGACGTGGAGCGGGGCATGTGTCGTTCCAGACATGGTTCAATTGGATGCGCAAGCCTAATTGTTTCAACGTAGTCTTCTCGAAAAAGCTATCGTTCCATTTCTAGAAAAAGAAATCAGATATGACAACCATCTTGATTGGAAAGAATCCGACCTCGATACGATGCAACGGAATAGCTTTGTGGTCAGCCAAGATGCATTCCTTGCATTGCAAGTCACAGCAAAGGCAGTCAACGCATCTATAGTTGACATCTCTGTCCTCACCGCATGTACAGACTCCGTGGAAGTCCCCTCGTCCCTCGATGCGTAATAGTTCGTGTAAAAAGGTCTCCCGGTCGTTTGATAACCACTCGCTCATAGGGTTATCCTGTAAAGTCCATTAATTTTGTTCAAGTGCATTGGATTCTATAGACTCACAGAAGCAGTACGTGCTTTCGAGCGATTACCCGTCTCATGCTCCTTATCCCAGCTTTCAAAGTAGTCGCGTTGGAGAAAATCGAGGTCAGGTCCAGTTTGATCATGCGACACAAAGAAATCGGGATATTTCCTCTGATCCATGTCCATGTCTAGAGCTTTCTCTCCCCTAAATCCATCCGTTCTCCGTTTTGCTCCCTTTGACGTTGATACTGACAGTGTGTCTAGATGTAGACGCTCCATGGTTGTACGAGCTGGCTCATGAGGAATGCTGATGTCAAAGCTGGTGTCCACTTTACGCTTCTTAGAATTACGGGAAGTCCACATTGTTGGATGCGACAAGCCGTCCCAACAGGGAGGGGGAAAGATAGTGGATTTTACAGAGTCGTTCACAACATCAGACATCCACAACTCCATCAGGATGAAGCTGATAACCGAGTACACCTTGAACATTTGAACGTGTGTGCCTAACAACGGATCTTTCCTTTATAGATAAGTACTTGGTCCTCAGAAGCTTACCCATAAGTAAACTTGCCTCCTCGACAACATGACAGCCTCCCATGGTGCGCATTTTGTGCTATAACCTCATACCTCCCAGCTGATGTTGTTGCAGACTACAAACATGTCGTATCCCATGATAAAGGTAAGTGATTTATATCAGTCGATGCATTAGTATACATATCTCACCAATCAACCAGACAAGGAACAGCTAGCACGACAACTCAAGCAGGGTGAACAAGCTGTTAATGACGGATTCTACACAGATATGCTTCCATTGCGCCGCATTTGTATCACTTACGACATGGCTTGCCAGTTTGAATCTCAAAGACGGAAGCCGAAGACGAAGACTGGTATGGGAGAGTTGTCAATCAATAGGAGATAGTCGTCGTCAGAGATGTAGATAGATGATCTTATCACCCCATCACGTCGAGCTTTCTCGATGCTTACATCATCTCATCAGGCTTTTCAACTTGTCTATTATTGAGGTACTTACATCGAGATCGAACATTCCGACATGATTCGGCTGCATTTCTGGTTGAACATTCGGTTGCTTTTCAGGCCCTGCGACTCCACGTCAGGAACCATGATCTCTGTTTTTTGCCATCAACTACAAGGAGCAAATTCGAATCAGGTCTGATTTGGGTCTGATTCACATTTATACCTTCATTTCATGCTGACTTTCTTACTACCCCGCTATATTCATCATCATGGACGCTCGAATCCAGCGTATTCTTGGCCGTGTCAAGCCGAAAACTCTGAACGACTTCAAGAATTGGATTCGTGAGTAAAAGTATGACTTGTTGTGCTATACTCACATAACCTATCAGACATGCCTCGCGCCATCGCCACACTTCCTCAGTTCAGTGCGGAAAATGCTCTGGTGTGGGTCCCACGACATGCTTTTGCTGAATATATTCGCCATATGATTGGCAAGTCCGCTCAGGAGGTTTCAGAATCTCAGTAAGTAACAGATATTGTGACGATACTTGTCTGAGTCAAACCTACAGGACCGATGAGAACTTATCTGACTCCGAAGCGAATACACACACCTCTTTGACGCCAGCTCACCCCGCCTCCAATGTTGCTGAACCTCCCAAAGTCACCGAAACCCCTTCGATTGCTCAACAGTACATTGAAATCTCTTCGGACGAATCGGAGGCCTCTCCGGTTAAAGCAGTACAGACCCGGAACAATTGGTATGCATCATTGTAGCCATTTTTCATTCTCAGAGACTGACGTTATCAGTCAAATTCAGGCCGGTGGTCTTGCGGATACCACTCGCAAGGCTATAACGTATATCGAAATCTCTTCAGATGAATCGGATGCCTCTCCCAGTGTTTTGGGAACATCCCTCAAGAGGAATTATCCGTATGTCGTCTCCCCATGTCTCAAGTTTATCCAAAATTTCTGATTGGTTCACTCATTGCAACAGGCCTTCCGCAATTCGTATCAATCGTTCAAAGAAAAATCTCAATCGGCGTAAGAGGGAGTATATTGAGATCACTTCGGATAGCTCGGAAGGTGACGTTGACGTTGTTGAAGAAGGCATCAAGAAAGCCAGAAAAACTATTTGAGTTATCGCATTTGTATCTACAATCGAATTTTATTCCTCATCGTCTGTTTCACCGTCGGCATCAATGTCACTGGCAACCTCAAACCCTTCGTCACCTTCATAAAGTCCATCGTCATCGTCATCGTCAATCCCATCATCACCACTGCCATTCCCATCTTGATATGTCCCGTCCGAATCTGAATCCCCTTTGTCAGTAGCCTGGGCACTTTCGTCATCATCTGACCCACAACAGTGATCAACATTGCAGACACCGGGTAAAATGGATGCCTTGATCTCCAAAATGGTGACGCCTTTGACAAGCTTCTCAGCAAGTTCAACTCGCATCCTCCAGATCTCCTCCTGCAACCAGCGTTCCTCGGGAAGGTCGTGGTCAAATTGACGTAACTGTTCGAGCATCTGTCGTCCACCGCGAGCGTGCCTGAACATGGACTCTCGCCACCTAGGAGTAAGTGGTCCTTCGTCTTCAAGCGCGTGCTGATAGGAATAATCCAGCTGAACACTCCAACAATCAATACCTCCCCATCCACGAGACCACTGTACGACCTCCTCACGCATCTCCCTCAGCCTATCCAACGCGTCGTCCATTGTCTTATCCCTGACCGCCCAGACCCTGGTTCGCTGGTAAAGAAAATCGGTGGGGAGGTATGACGGAACTGGACCATCCGCATTGGCCTACAATCACTCAGTATGCATTTCGTGCATGACATATAGATCCTAACCTTCACCGTAGGAACAGGCAATGCGGACGGTACGTTGGACGGAACCGCGACGTCAGAGTCTGCTACATTTGTGGCAGTCGCAACAGTCGTCGTGGACGGTACGTTGGACAGAACCGCGACGTCATTTGTGGCGGTCACAACAGTCGTTGGCAGCGGGGACTGTACGTTGGACAGAACCGCGACGTCATTTGTAGCGGTCACGACAGTCGTTGGCGGGAACGAAGCCTAAGATGGTTCAGTATGACTTTTGTTGGATAAAATAGGCTCTGACCGTTAGGGAAGGCGAGGTGTCCTGTTCATTGGCACCTGCAGATGCCTCGAGCAATCTCTGCTCCCTAGCTTGGTCGCGACGGCGGCGCTCACGCTCACGATTCTTAATCTTCACCTCAGGGTGCCTATGAGAAGGTTAGGGAGAGAATAGAGATAGTAATGAAGGTAGATACGCTTGATAGTAACGTTGGTCTTTTGTCAATCCATCTGCACCAAACATAGAGGGTCTGACTTTGTTACCGGCGAGAGTTTTGGGCATTGAGTGAAAGAGGGATTTAGTGGATCAAAGGAGTGTGCGACTGTGCGACTGTGTGCGACCTTTTAACAGCCAGACCAAGGAACACATATGCATGTCGGACCATCTTTTGATATATTTCGTGGCCTCTCACTGGCAGTCATGTGCGACCAATTTGCGATGAATTTGCGATGAGTTTACGACCAGTGTGCGACCAGTGTGTGCGACCAACACCAGGGACAGATGAGGTCATTGTGATATGGGTTTTTTGACAGTTCGTACCTCTTGGACCCTGGAGACACTGACAGCTTTAGCGAAGTCTAAACTTTGAACCTCTGTGCGTTGACAGATTGCTTTAGCGAAGTCTAAACTTTGAACCTCTATGTGTTGACAGATCGGTCAGTCCGGACAGCTGCGGACCGCTTGACTTTATCTCATTGATTGTTATCGCTTTGGAGCTGTGGCATTGTGGGCGTCTTGTGGGTCGCTTTGGAAGGTGTTGATGGAGTGTGTTCTTGTGGCGGATACAATGTCAGATCCCGTCGTTCTATGTAGTAGTACTGTACATTGGGAAACATGTTTTATTTGCTAGGGAATAATTTGTGATTTTCTCATGGACAAGGGAAATCTTTTGTGCCGCTTGTTGTATCAGTGCCTCGTGTGGATACTCCGTCTTCTGGGGTTTCGGTGCTTCGGATATGAGTCAGACAGCAATTTTCTGGGATTTCGGGAACAATAGAGGTGCCTATCGCATGATATGTTGAAGTTTTCACTCGCTCAAAATAATCCACTGGGGTTTCATTGCTTCTGATACAAGGTCGGAACTACTGGCGGAATTTCGGCAACACTAGAGGTGCCTGGCTCATGATATGTTGAGGTATCGACTGACTTGAAACAATCCACAAATTTCTGATAGCTGCCGAATGCAGAGAAAATTCACAAACATAACAAAGATGGACAGTAGGAGATATGATTCAAGATACATTGGTCATTTAGGTATGGTGTAGTAAACTAGCGAAAGTCAGCAATAGTAAGACGCTTTGCATCTTGAACTGGCTGGACTTGGAGGACCCTACCCTGCTCGAGTCCCTTCAAAAAAAACTGCCACCCTACTGCCTCTGAAACGACTCGATGAGAGTCGTTATTGGACATTCCCTCGATGTTTTTGAGGCGGTTTTGACTAAAGATGGATCAGCGTTACAAAAGAGCGCAGTACATTAAGTGATAAGAACTTACTGCCCTTGAACAACACCGGGCTCTCTACCCGCATAAACAACATACCAGCGCTCCTCAGGGGGGACATGGTCAGCAGAAGAATGGAAAATTTCGCCACTGGTGTTCACAGGAGTAGATTCGGCAAGGATAGCGGTGTGGACGGTTTCGCTGGACCCATTGGCATTGGCCGAAGCAGACAGAGTAGGATTGGGTTCAGCCTTAGAACGACCGGTGATGTGGTCTACAATCAGGAATGAAAACAAATCTGAATGGTTATGCGAAGTTACTTACGTTCGTCCACCAGTCTGCTGAGATCTACACCAGAGAAAACGGTTGGTAGTCAGTATAAAAGATGTTATGGGTAACTGCGGATACTCACCGATCATCTCAGATGGATCAATGCTGTATTCACGCTCCCAGTCAGTCGAGAGGGACGAAACATGGGATGAAGGAGAACTGGGGTCAATGTCCGGATTAATGGTCCTAGGTTCAGTACTCTTTTCGCCAGGAAGAGTACTGGCAAAAAGACGCGCATCCCAGTCTACAACTGGGTGATGTACCTCCGGAATCACAGCGGGTGTATCTCGTGCGATATTGGCAGATGAATGTTTGTTGTAGATCTCGACAGCCCGAGCATGTACGATGGTTGGCTGAGCTAGACTTTGACTAAGTTGGTGGCTAGGATTCGTAATTAAGGGGCGTACCTTGTAAAATGTGAAGGTCATTCTTCTGGCAATATCGGCGAAATGGTTCAGGGATACCAGTGAGGTCAACCGGATGATACCCCAGGTTGATTGCAACGTCTGTAGACACATGGGTCATTTGTCAACAACCAGTAAATAGTCTCACCATTGGGAAGTGGAACAGCGATCAACTTCATGGCTAGAGATGATTGTGGTTAGATACAATGATCAAGAGCGCGAAACAAGATACTGACCTTCCTCAGCAGCGGACAACGCCTCTTTGGCAGCGCGAAGGGATGCAGAGAGAGAAACGATCGAGTTTGCAGCGGAGACACATGCAACACAGGGCTGGGGAGTAGGAGTGGTCATGACTGAAGGGGTGAAAACGTCGTAAACAGAAGAGAAAATATTTATTATGTATCTGTTGTGGATCTCAATCGACGATAACAAACTCCGATGCACCCTGACGAAAAATTTCACGATGTATGACGAAAGGCGGCCATTTGAGATAAGGGGATGTCCCTGGAGGGTGATGGAAAGTAAGCGATAACACATGGTGTTTGGTGATGTACGACGATTGGTGATACATGATCAAAAATCGCGATTATCGAATTGATACATTAGTTTCATGATACTGGAAGGTAGAGTGGGGAGTACCTGAGGAAGATCTCAAAGCTACGCTTCTTGCTCTGACCGATTGTTAACTGCTTTTTGCTACAATGACTGCCAAATCTTGGACAACAACGGATCAGTTTCTCCATCTCAAAGCTCTGCTTCCCGCATACTTGGCAATTCAAGCGGAAAAAAAAATATCGAAGTCAACAAAAAAAATGTCAGCTTTCTTGAAGAAGGCGGCGGAGGATTTCTGGATCTTGTGGCCCGAGCTCGATGCTCTTGTGACCCTTAAAGTGTTACCGGTCGAATGTGCAGCCTTGCCTCATGATAAGTGGGATGCGGATCAGCGAAAGATCTATGAGGAAGGACTTGAAACCCGCCGCAAGGTATGTGAATCCTGGGTGACGTCAAAGTGGATGGCTGCAAACGACTGACCCTTATTTGTAGCAAATCAATAGTTGGTTCATATACCATGCAAGAAAGGGAACAGGTTTACAGGGCGTACGAACAACCAGAGCCCCGGTGGCTTTGACCTCGTTGATAGCTCCTCCCAAGAGACGGCGCCTTCACAAGGCGGAGGAAAAGTATCAGACGATGTACTATGCTGAAAAATTGCGAGCTCTGGTCGTCGCTGAGTACGAAAAGCGAGGAATTCAGAATACTTCTGACGAGACGGAAGACAAAGGTGGCGACGACGACGATGGAGAGGCGGGAGGAAATGCAGGTAGTCAGAAATCGTTGAGATCTTTGCAAATGGCGGCACAAAGAGAGGTTGTGGCAAAGGCATGGAAAGCAGAGTCTCAGGAAGTGAAGGAAGCGGTGTATGCTGAGTTGGAGGTTGAGAAAGCGGAGTTTCTGAAGAATATGGATATGTCGAAGGAGGGGTTGGACCGCGATCCAGAACAGCGCCAGTTGTGAGTTTGAAGAGATCATCTTTCTTCCCCCAGCTGATGGAGTGTTTGAAACTAGTATCATTGGCAATTTGGTCAGCATGCTGGAAAATGTGTGTGATGAAGTGCGGCGTCTCACAGGATGGTCGACGATGATCATCACAGGTGGACCCAATCCTGCAATGGAGAACGTGATCAGTACTCAAACGTGAGTATTTGTCACTGTTTTTTTCGGAGTTTAATACCTGTCATACAGTGTTAGCGTCGGCTGGACTGCTCATAGTGACATTGGTTTCCCGGATCTCTATCCTGATTTTAAACGAAATATCAGAGATCCATATCGCGCATTTCTTGCCCAAGTGTACCGTGAGTATAGTAGTGACTGGTGATTGTTTCTGGCCGATTTATCTCTCTCTATAGCCACCTGTCCACGACCTGTTGATCTTCCCTCGGATCAGGCTATAGACATTTCACTGAGCAACACGACACCAATGGAAGACGACGTGGTGGGCATGACCTCAGGTACCAACGAATCCGGATCCGAACTTGTGCCTGGTCTCGTCCCGGATCAGCAGGGGACAGCCACCGAATCCAGCATGTCCCTGAACAACTTTGAACCCATCACAGCCTCAATCAACAATACCCAACTAGGTTCTATCGATGACTTTCAACAAGACACGGCAATGGACAGCATTCAACAGGAAGGCTCAATTGACAAGGTCACTGGTTGGACTTCGACTTCATCGACTATGAACTGGTTTGTCCCGTTGGGGGAGGAGCCAGGTGTCGCAAGGGATCAACATCTAACACCTTTCCCAGACCGTGAAGCAACCTCTCAGGGAGGGTTTGTCTTTCCCCCAAATATGTTCTCCTCTGCTCAACCGACACAAACATTGGAACAAATTGCGGGGGTAGCATCACTGTCGTCAACACACCCCTCGCTATTCCAATCTGATGATCAACCGATGCAATTGATCTCATCTCCCAATGACGCAACAACTGCCACAGCTATCCCATTGTCTACCGAGTCATTAGGAAATCCTCCTCCTCCTCTTATCCCATTTCTTTCAGCGGCAACAACTGCTACAGCTATCCCATTGTCTACCGAGTCATTAGGGAATCCTCCTCCTCCTCTTATCCCATTGCTTTCAGCGGGAAATACGACAACAAGTCCGACAACATTGATTAACCCATTTCCCATCACAATCGCTTCTACTACAACATCAATTGATCCGGCTCCTATTGCTTGGCCGATCGAACCATTGTCAGATTCGTCTGCAATTCCATTTCCGTCAACAAGACCACCTGTCAACCCTCTTCCTGTAGAAACACTGAAGGAAGACAGTGGTCACACTCGTGGTCGTGGTCGTGGTCGTGGTCGTGGTCGCGTTCACGGTGCTCGTGGCAATCAAAGTACGATCACTCGTGATAAGAGTTTTGACAACGTCCCGGAACAGTCTCCAATTGATGTTGATGGACGCACTCCAAATGGAGATGTAGCACCTGTCCCTCTCACTCTTCGTACGCAAGGCAACGAGGATGTTGAAAACCCCATTCCTACTATTCCTCAATCACCAGCCAACTCAAATGTCGACAACCTCATTGTTACTGTTCCTCGCCAGAGACGGCAAGCCAGATATCCTGATGGATCCGTAATGTCTGCTTCAATTACGGACCTGGCAAAGGGATCAGGTGTCGATTCAAACAGTAAACGCAAGGCAGATAAAGCTGATGGACAGCGGGGAAAGCGCGGTCGGGGTTGAAATTGATGGACTATGGTCCAACGTTAATACAATGTCTCTTAGTTTACACAAAGATGTCAATCACAGTGTTCAAAACTCATTATAAACTCACAGAGTCACAATGCATCATAAAATCATGACTCACGTAGCATCATAAATTCACGACGCATATTTAAATCAACAATGAATCCACGATGTATGGTGAAATGGTGATGACATTACAATGCGTGGTTAATTTGATGTGATGCGTCATAAATCCACGATACATGGTGAATCTGTGATACATCATGAAATTGTGTTGGGAATTGATTGGTTAATTTCATGTGATGCGTCATAAATCTATGATACATGGTGAATCTGTGATACATCATGAAATTGGGTTGGGAATTGATTGGTGAATTTGATGTGATGCGTCATAAATCCACGATACATGGTGAATTTGTGATACATCATGAAATTGTGGTTGGGAATTGATTCCCGACGCGTCGCGACCCAGTCACATGACATTCACATTCTACGTGAGCGCGACGACGCCTCAGCGTGTTGAGAATTGATTCCCGACGC
>JABAJW010018091.1:1296-12604 GCA_018855395.1 Arthromyces matolae
GAAATTGATGTAGAAGTGTTGGGCTTACCATTGAGAGATCTTAAAGCGGTAACTGACGGAAACTGTCTGTCGAACCTAAAGATAAATCGTTCCCATCGATGCATCTGCTCGGCGAGATAATAGATAGCAATATGACCCCAGTGAAGACTTGATCTCGACTGCCGGGCCGCAGAGCGTTCATTGCTACCGGCAGAATGTAAAGATAGCCAGGGATCACTCGCCATTGCGGGTGATGCAGGGATAATGATAGGGGAAGGCGAGGGAGAAAAATGGGCCACGAGTCCTGTGGATGTAATGGGCGGATGCGCAACGATGTAATGAGTTCCCGCCAACCCGACTTGCGAATTTGGTAGATGCCCCCATGGAGACGGGCTCAGAGAACGAGAACGTGAGCGCCGTCGATTTCGAGTGGAGGTATCTGAATCTGGATGTGGATTGGTTACACGAAGGAATATTTCAATATCGAGAGGCACTGTATCGCCTGAACGTTCCAACCAAAGTCGTATTGTGTCTGCTGAGGCATGCTGGGTCGTAATAAGACGTATCTGTAACATTAAGGTTAGTCAAGGTAACGACATATCGAAGCTAGAAGGACCGGGCAAATAGATCCGGAAAGCCGCTAGCCTTCATGGATTGGACTGTAGCTGTAGACATGGGAAATACTACGAATTCCCATCGGGAACCATTGCACATGTATACAAGTGGCGTCATCATGTGATGAACTTTCCCGTCCTCGTTGAAAACGCCTGGAGTTTAAGGAACGGGAGGGAAATGAACGAACAAACATACCTTTGACCATAATTTTGGCATTCGTAGTACAAGTCGTCTCCATGAAACGCACACCGACGCTAAGATCCACGCGCAGCAAGGATGGTCCAGAAAGCATTGGTTGAAGAGATTGCGCAAGAGTTCCAGTGGCAGCCGCCTTATCGGGCTCAGGTAAGCCATCGTGTGAGTTATTGTAGACTCTAGGGCATCTCTCTGAGCTTGGAGGTCCTCAATCAAGCGTCTCGACTCTTTGACAACCTTCGCCAGAGCTGTCTCTGCAGCAACAATCTTGGCGTCGACCTCTGAGACAGATGACCTGGTTTCTGAAAGAACGCGCCTGGCGTCTGCCAACGAGGCCTCAGTTGGAGGGTCAGGGAGCCTGTTCATGACGATAAAGGAAAAGAATAAGAGGTAGAAGGTAGTGATAGGAAGTCAAGAAACGTTGTTCAAGTCCATAAACCGAAACGAAATGGGTGAACCCCTTTGTAACTCCGCTCAATCAAGAATTTTGAATCAATTCAGGGCTTCCATCATAATGGAAACACCCATTTCGCATGCGTTCCGGTTAAAAAGTGTTCTATGGAGATGAAGAGAATTTACTGCGGTTCTAAGGATGAATGGGTGAATTGAGGAGAGTAAATGTACAACATAGATAATTAAAAAAGTTGTGAAGGTGGTACATAGCCTCCGATGCTAACTGCACCGTGAGCGCCAGGCTCTATTGCCGATTGCCAATGCCAGTGATGAAAAAAAAAAGATGCTCATTTCTTTCCAGCCTCGATAGCGTCTCCATTCTTGCATGCGATAATCTTTATTCGTGGTGCACTCACAACCTCGTTCGACTCCATTTTGAAAGACGGGTTCTTGACGATAAATGTCCAGACGTCGTCACACAGACGGTACGTATGCAAATGACCCTGAAAGAAAGAGACATAGCAAGGATGCCACAAATTAGCCACACAAAGGATTACGAAAGAAGAAAGCGGCGGCGTACCTTGAGTGAGGTCTTTGTCTTAACCGATTTCACCATTGTATCCGCCAAAGACTTGTCAAACTAAGAAAAAAAGAAAAAGTGGAGTAAAGTCAGCGCCCGCCACATAAAGAGTCACAAGCGCAAACCCAGAGACTTACCTGCTGTAAAACCTTCATAGCCAACTGAGGTGTAATCGAGCCGCTCGTAATAAGCTCATCAAGCGAGTCCGTAAGCGCCATCCCAATTCTGCATGAACGAAAAGTCCAAGTTTTTTCTCATTTTAGTTGATCCGGAATCCTAGTGGAAATTCTGCATGAAGAAAACGTACGATGAGCCCCGGTAGAACTCGTAATACGCAGACGCCATCGTTGTGCTCGAGCGTTAAGAAAAGCCGACGACGAGCAGCGAGATACTCGTTGACCAGACAAAGAGGTTCTGGTGAAGGGCTTACTCACCTCGCCGATGGCAGTTGCCATTATTTTAGTCACATGACAGCGGGCCGTTGTAGGCCGGCACTGCCAAGCCTACCATTGTTCGCCTTTTCTTTCTTCTACTTTCACTTCGTCTACATAAAGCGTCGATATCCTGCGTCAGGAGGTCGTTGAACCTATGTTTTCTTTATTCTCTTGACGGAAAAAAGAAAAACATCAGCTTCACTTCGAGATCATCCTGGCCATCATCCATGTCACTGCACTGGCAGCGCGTACTTAAGATTTCTTCATGTCATGACATTTGTCAATGTCAGAATTCCAGCCTGGTCAACCATCAGGGTCTAGGCTCAGGCTACCAGTAGCCAATTGTATCAACCGACAATTATCTGTCACCTTTTTTGTTGACCAGGAGGAGCAAACACTGTCGTTACCTCTGCGCTATCATCCTCATCATTCAAGTCACATAGGCTCGGGATTGCTTATGGGGAACTCTTGAATCACATTGGGCTCGCGACGATCTCAAGAAATCATTGAGTTCTTGGAACAACGAGTAGGTCTATCATTTTCTTCCTCGATCTTCTTGTCATCTGATTTGAACAAGTATGGAAACTACGTATAGCCAAGCCAAAGCACAGGTTTATGCATCTCTTGTTGTCTTCATTCCACCACCTTCACGGTCAGAGCATAGCAAGCAGTGCTTGCCTGCGTTCCCTGTACCATCCATCCGGAGCTTCTTCCTCCTTGTTTTTCTTATACTTCTCTTGTTTTCGTTCTTTATTGTTCTCCAAGTCTTCTTGACTTACTTATAAATCCCTCGACGGGCTTTTTTCGACTTTCAATTCTTCACCATGCGCTGCTCCACATTCAACATGAAAAACTTCGTCTTGATATTCTACGCCTTCTACTTCTACGCTGCAATCGATCAGGTAGCTGCAGTCAACTGTCCAGGTTCCGACAAGGATGGAACACCCCTTACGGCCTCAAATGATATGGGGACCTTCGTTACGTGCACTTATCAAGGTTCAGGCCCTTGCACGTTTTTCCTTGTACGCACCTTCACCTCGATTCTTCATAAGCCTTAGGCTGATTCCCTGGCTGAATATATTCTAGGATGGGTCGACAATAATACGATCCATTTTCTGCCAAAACCCCGCTAAGCGGGTGAAGTGACTTGAGGGAATATGTCGGAAGCGATGCCATATGGTGGTAACCAAGGTACGCCTTGTATGTATGTATACGGTTTCTATGTCTAAATTTACCCATACGACAAGTTTCACAACATTTCTTGTTTCCCAACTACCACCCCCTCCACCCACCTGCAGGTTGGCATAGATTGCCTATCCTTCCATTCTTTTATTCTGTTCTGTTTCGTTCCCGTTTTCTTTACTTGCCCAACAAAAACCCTTGAAGGGAATATTCTGTCAAGCACATCAAGATGCTTAAACTTTCTCAACAGTCGACTTTGCGTTACGCGTTCCTCTTCTGCCTTCTTCTGAACGCGATTGTGGTTACGACAGCCGTTAACTGTGCTGCGGTTGATAAAAATGGGACTCCCCTTGCCAGCTCTAAGGATCTGGGAGATTTCGTTACATGCATTTACCAGGGTGCTGGGCCGTGTACATATTTCCCTGCGGTATGCTTTCCCCCCCTCTGTGTCCCATTTCACTTCTGTAATGACTGAAACGACTGACAGGATGGCGCGTTTTCATCTGGTTCTAGCTCCTGTCCTCCGGGTGTTCCACAAGGCGTTGTCACTTCGTACGTCCACGCTTTTAATCACATTTTTTCCATCCCATTTATTTTATCTTAACAGAGCCACGACATCTGTTGCTGCAGTAGCTCCTGTCGTAACGACATCGAGTCAGCAGTCACCTACCATCGTTGTTCCTCAAACCACTTCCTCCTCTACCTCTACACGATCAACTGTCACCAAAGTCATCACAATCACATCTACGTCGACGCCAAACGTAGCTCCTACCATCGCCAGCACCACAAGCTCGAGCCCAGTCATAATCGTACCCACAACGACTTCAAGTTCGTCTTCGACAGCTCAAGTAGTCCCAACGTCCTCCGAGTCTAGCGAAACTATAATCGTCTCAACTTCGTCTTCTTCTTCCTCTTCTTCAGTTGTCGCTCCAACCACAACTTTAGTCATCCCAACTACTTCGGACACGCCTGAGCCATCCGTGGTGGTCGTTACACCCACAACTTTCGTTACGATTTTTTCCACGACCAGCGAGGTCCCTACTTCCTCCCCCGTCCCAACCTTTGTTGCGAATGTCGAAAATGGTGCTTTATCGACGATGCGGGGTGGTCATTTTGCCGTTGTAATTGCGATGGCAATAGCTGTTGTGATCAATATTCTTGGTGTGGGCTTGTGTTGAGTGAGAACTTCTTGAAGTCCGGCGAGGGCAGTGGTGGTTTGAGTATATTCGTTGTCACGATGTGAAGTCGTGAAAAGATACCATCGAGATCAGGCATCGTCTTCATTTTTTCTCTTTCATTTTGGTTTTTGAATGGTGGACTGTTTAATCAGATTACTTGAACGCCAATTTCTGCAGGTTCTAGCAGGGTTATTATTTAGGGAAACTTTTCCTTTCGCTTTCAATTTGCGCCTGTGCGCTAATAAACGTAGAAACACTTTTTTTCGGGACGAACTAGTAATCACATAACACAGAATCGAGGCGCATCTCGGAAAAACCTTGGGATAATCCACTAAGGGCAGAAATCAGCCAATGAGGTGCACGGAAGATACCGTACATTCTCATCTGAGATCTAAGTATGAGTGGATGAATCTCTATGAATCTCTGCAATCATCATCATCACCATCGACTAGTGACTGGCCATGCAGTCTGGGCCTGTATCGACGTTGAACGTTGAGCCTCAAAAGACTGAAAAAAGTCCACCGACTTCGCTTCCTTTCGCAATATCCGCCAGACCGCGAACTGACCCTGTGGATCAAGCGCATCCTCTCCGCGGCTGTAACACTAGGATCGATTATGTTGTAAAGTCTTGATTTTTCTGGCGGGAGAACAGCTTCTTGGTACAAAAGTACTTAATAATACTGATTTATCGAAGGCAGTGTTTTCTGACCTTGGAATAGCAGTTTTTTTTAATTACTTCCATGACCACGAGTCAGGGAAGAGTTTTAGATGACACAAGGGTACACAGAACCATTTTCGATTAGGATTCAGACGAAAGTGAACCGAATCTCAGGCTGATACGCATCACGGATAAACCTCTACGAAAGTCCTGTGATTGATACTTACACATCTAACAATCTTGGCATTCCTGCCTGATATATAAGAGCTGTTCAGGCGGATAACGTCGAGAAGCATCCCATCGTCATCACTTACCATAAACATGACGTTAAAGCCTCATAACACTACTCAAGGCTTCCCGACCTCCTTTCCTTTTCTATTATCCATCGAACCCGACACCGATCTTTGGCTCAAGCCAGTTCCACTTGGCGCGCCACCTGGAGCTCATCCTCATATCGCCAACAACCAGCCAACTTTTTACGCTCCCGTATCGCTAGGATCATTTATTCGCGCATCGGTGACGATTTCATTCGTACCCGAAGTCCTGTACGATCAGGCAGGCCTCGTTCTTTTATTTCCCAGCGATAGTTCAAAGTGGATTAAGGGGGGCCTTGAGTATGTGGATGGGCAAGCAAAAAGGAGTGTAGTCGTGACTACTGGTCAAGGTCGTTCTGCAGATTGGAGTGTGTCACCGCCTGTATCTGGCGCTGTTGTTGAAGATGGGCGAGTGAGAACAGTTGTAGAGTTTGAGCGCGAAGAAGCAGGGACAGGAGTGAGCCTCCTGGTAAGGATAGGCGGGGAAGTGGTCAGAGAGATTACATGGGTCTTTTCCTCATCTGCAAACCCTCAAGAAGACATGATGGTTGGCTTTTATGGAGCCAGGCCAGCCAAGAAGGATGCGGCGGGTACTTTTGAGGTTCGCATTGAGAACTGGAGTATCGAGAAGTTTTAAAGTTTGTTGCAGTTATGTGGTTGTAAAAAATTTACAGAGCTTGTCAGAGAAGGCGTTTGGAGTGAGAGTAAGTTCGAGAATCCTTTTTTCTGGTGGTTGGGAGTAAAGCCTTTTGTGATCGCATCATTTGGATCATCATATCACGATTTTCGCGTCCACTTTAAAGGTTGAACCAGAACCACTGCCAGGGGTGTCAAGATGACTGGTTCCGCTCGTGTTTCGTGAACACACATCGAGATCCTGACTTCCGAAATGCGGAGCACGCCAACTTTAAACATGATTGGCCCATATTCTAGAGTAAAGAGGACTGATCGACTCTGTTTACCAATTCCTTGACAGCTTTAGGGGTGGCAAAGATGCCACACCTTGCATCTGGATTGACAGGTCGGCACTCTTAGTATTACTTACGCTTGTTTTTAGGAGTCATTGGTGCTCCAACCTTATTTCGGCACTGGGCAAACCAAGACAGTGACTCGATGTGATCTTTGACCATCTGCTTCCATCGCTCGATACTAGATAGAAGGATGTTTCCTCGTGCACGTCTGCCGATTCTGGCCCCAGAATCGACACTTGCTTCCTTTGTGCCGTGAAAGCTTTCCTCTGATGATTGCCCTCGAGATAATAAAATGGCTATCATCATTGTACCGCCTTCTTGACTCGATGCACCATGTTGCCCACTGCTGCCACTGCCTTCTCTTTGACTGTCATCTCAGCTGCACTAACCCTTGTATTCCTTTGGAAGCAGACTTCCAGGAATGCGAGACGTCTCCCTCTCCCTCCTGGACCCAAAAAACTTCCATTGCTTGGCAATTTTTTGCATATGCCGAAGAAATTCGAGTGGCTCACGTACCACAAATGGAGTCAAGAATTTCGTTAAGTGAACAGCGACCTCGAAATACTTGAATGCTGACCCCTTCACAAGATTCTGACATCATCCATCTTGATATAGCAGGGACTGCAATCATTGTTCTTGACACGGCCCAAGCAGCAACGGAACTCTTACAAAAGCGGTCTGCAATATACTCAAGCAGGTACGTCCACAACAGCTTCATATACCACTGGTTTTTGATACACCTACCTAAGGCCAAGATGCGTCATGGTCAACGAATTAATGGGCTGGGATTTTGGAGTTGCTTTCATGCCTTACGGTATAGTACAGCGCTTGAATAAGTGATTGAACTCTGAACCAAAGACCCGTCTCTTCGCATTTACAAGGAGAGCGTTGGTACAGTCAAGTTCCTTTTTAATTATTCACGCACTCAACTCCCTCTGCAAGGCGTCATAATCGTCAACTCTTCCATCAAGAATTCAGTCAAACTGCGGTTGTGCTTTTTCAGCCGCACGAATTGAAAGCTGCTCGTGGTCTCCTTCGTCGCCTGCTCATTTCCACGGACGATATAATGGGTGAGATCCGGCAGTAAGTCCCTCCTTATACATCACTGTGTCTCCCTACGCAACGCTCAATACAACAAATAGAATGGCAGGAGAGACTATCTTATCAATTGCGTACGGTATCGATGTCACATCTAAGGATGACTCCTATCTTAAGTTCGCGCAAGAAGCCACTCGCTCCGTAGTTGCGGCTGCGATCCCAGGAACGTTCCTAGTCGATTCGATTCCTCTCCTGAAGTACGTTCCAGAATGGATGCCCTTTGCTGGATTCAAACGGAAAGCAAGGCATTGGCGTAAGTTCGCAGAAGATGCCGTGAATAAACCTTACGAGTTTGCGAAACGTACTTTTGTAAGGTATAATTGTCCGACCCATAACCTTTGCTGACCAATGACGGCCAGGAGAATGGTCATAGTCTTCCATCGTATGTGGCCAGGTGCCTTCAAAATATCAGCAAATCCAAGAATGTAGCTTTTCAGGAAGAGGTTATCAAGACCTCATCAGGATCAATGTTTGTCGGTAGGTTACTACCCTTTCGGTCTTTTTGCAAGTACATCAACGATTTCTTTGTCACACAGCTGGCTCAGACAGCGTAAGATCTGTCCTCTAGTAGTACAGAGCAATCTATCTCACACAATCTCTCGAATAGACCATTGGCGTCATTGCATCATGCATCCTGGGTTTTCTTACCAACCCGGTTGCGTTAAAGAAAGCACAAGAAGAAATAGACCGAGTTATCGGTGCCAATCGGCTTCCTACTTTCGAAGATGTAGAGTCCTTACCCTATATCACTGCAATTGCAAAAGAGGCATTGAGATGGAGAGACGTTGCTCCGATCGGTATGACTTTTGCTATGTTGAGTGACTTGCCGCCTCCGATTGACAGATGAGAAGGCCTGCCACACTTTCTCGATGCTGATGATGAATACAATGGTTATCGGATTCCCAAGGGTTCGATCATCATTGCCAATTGTTGGTGTGTTAATCGAAACGTTAAGGAAAGTTTTACTCTGGTTTTACTCATAAGTATTTTATAGGGCCATGCTTCACGACGAGAGTGTCTATCCACAACCATTTGAATTTAATCCTGATAGGTTCATGAAGGACGGTAAGCTGGATCCTGACGCCAAAGATCCGATGCATGCAGCCTTTGGGTTTGGGCGAAGGTAAATTTGTCTAAATTTCCGACTTGTAAGGATAAGCTATAATTCCTTTTAGGATATGCCCTGGACGTTTCATGGCGTTCTCTGCTATCTGGATCACCATGGCTTCTCTCATTGCTGTATTTGACATTGAGAAGGAGCGAGACAGTGATGGGAAGGTCATTGAGCCATCTCATGAATATATTTCTTCCCTGGCATAGTGAGTTCTGAATACTTACTGGTGCTTTTCTCTCCTGTAACCCCCCGTTATGCCAGCATGCCCAAGCCATTCAAATGCTCTATCACACCTCGATCAAAGCAAGCTCAAGCCCTTATTGAGGCATCTGCTCAAGACGAGTACTAGTACTACTGCTTATGAAGGACGGTGCGTCTTAGTAGAAATTTAAGCAAGACTCGGCGAACCATTGTAGCCGAAATAATCTTATGGACCTGAATCTTGTG
Organism: Arthromyces matolae; assembly: GCA_018855395.1. NCBI lineage: Eukaryota > Fungi > Basidiomycota > Agaricomycetes > Agaricales > Lyophyllaceae > Arthromyces > Arthromyces matolae. The sequence continues at coordinate 10,455 of JABAJW010018091.1, forward strand.
TCGCGAGTAATAACATACATATTGCCCTCCATACCCTTTCTTCCAACATTCAGAAAATGGTTGGCGGAATTCAAGAAACCTGGATCTCTGGCAAGGAAGCCATTCCGATCAGGCCATCATATCGTACGCAGCAGGTGGGCAGTGCTTATCTTTCACTCATTGGAATGAATATTTACCAACGGCCTTATCCTCTTGTGTGCAGAGATTTCTCGTGCGTGGCCTTGAGTCGCTCGGAAATCTCTCACCACACCATTTTATTCAGTAATCTACTTCCTCTCGCGTTCCTCATCCTTCCTCATCTTGCAGTGAATGCCTTATCGGCTATGTCATAAATTTAGGCTTGAGCCATCCATCAATTCATGATCCATGAAGCGCGCATCAATCTTGATTCTCTTCTTGTGGCAGTGCGACTTGAGGCACTGGCAGTTCTCGACGCTCGTTTCTCTTTACGTTTGTCTCACCCACTTCCTCTTTTTCTCCACTTGCCTGTCATCTCCATTGAACGTCCTACATAGCCTTCACAGTACAGAGTATAGCATCATTTCAACAGTCTGCAGGCGTCGAGGGGCTCTGTACATATGTCCATCATGTCAATATTGTCTTCATTGCATCGTGAAGGCAACGTGGAGAATCAACCTCCGTTCATATCCAGGTCCAGGGTAAGTCCCTTATACATATCGAATTGCAGTTATAAATATGTTTCTTCTAATTACTCATGGCTGCGCGCGTCTACAGATTCTTTGTCAACTTGAGCTGCTAAGGCCATAATAAAACGATAGTTGTGCTCATGATTGGCTGTGAATTCATAGCTGTCTCCCGTTCTCGATTTCACTGGTTGCAATGATAGCGATCACCAACTGTCTTGGGCGCATCTCTCGATCCCTGAATTTCCATCTGTTCCTTACATACGCCTCAAGGCAAACGGCCAGCGGCGGTGTAAAGCTTTCCCCATAATGGTAAGCCAATTTCACATACTTATTTGATCTTGTCCCATAGCTATTTATACTTCCAATTAAACTAGTTATCCTTTTGGTTCATCATCCTTCCTCCTCCCTCCATCAACCCTCTGCCATCTCACACACTATGGCCTACATTCAGCAACCCGGTCCCGTCATCGTCCAACAACCTATTCCGACCCAGGTCATGACTATCAACCCCAAAAACTCCCTTAACAAACCTGATGTCGGAGGGCAAGGCAGAGATTGGAGTAACGGCCTTTGCGCGTGTACCAACGTCGGCACATGTACGTTATCTTGTTCTCTCACATGCATAGGTAATACGAGCCTAACATGAACGAACGATCAGGTCTTTTGGCGTGGTGCTTACCCTGCATCGTCTATGGCTCCAACAAACAACGTGTTAGCCACTTGGAACGCACAGGTACCCCAGACCCCGAGCACGGTGGTGTTTGCAATAGCGACTGCATGGTTTATGGAGCGGTTGCTGCCTGTCTTGGCATTGCTTGCGTTTTGCAGGTGCGTCTTTCCTCTTCAATCCATCGCCAGATCAGATCATAACGTTCCTTTCTGCAGGTTGGGAATCGTACCAACCTTCGTCGCCGCTATGGTATCAGAGGAGGAGGATGTTCTGACTGCATGGTGTCTTGCTGCTGTATTCCATGCGCGTTGTCACAAGAGGAGGCCGAAATCGAGTTGGAAGAGAGAGCTGTCGCCCAGCTCCAAGGCGGTTACACGAAGGCTTGAATGCTGACCATACTGTTATACCACATTTCACGTCTATTTTTTTTCTAAAGTCGAGATAACATGCTCTAGTACATCAGTATCTATGTTACTTTTGAGTAGGAGGGACATTTGGGCTTATTTGAAGTATTCTAGCACAGCCTGGGTTATATTCGAGAACCAAGGCCAAGCAAGAAAATGTATACCTGCGCAACATGATATAAAAGGTATAAGGATATTGTGATAGTGTCACAGTGTAAACGGTGGTGGTTAAGGTGTCTGAATCAAAATGTACTGGGAAGAGAATATAAGAAAAAGAGTGCAGTGAAGATTCGAATCTTCTCGGCCAAGACGATTCGACATGCCCATGTAGCCATTAATTATAAATAACTAGTGCGAAGGGGTGAAAGTGTTGGCAGGAAAATCTATTGGGCGGGAATACTTAGAAGAAAAAAAGCACGGGTGTGAGGC
>JABAJW010018093.1:0-12389 GCA_018855395.1 Arthromyces matolae
GTCAAACGTCCTACAGTGGGATGAGAGCGCAACTGCAACCATGATGGAGCCTGGAGGTGATGTTCATGTTGAACTATGTGACACAAGTGTCCTAAAACAGTTGAGTCACACGGAAAGAACTTAGACGAATTCCACGAAAGACTGGTTAAAGTACTCGTAGAATTGAATGTTGCCTATCTACTACAAGATTCAGCCTTTATATATGAAATCCAAGATCCCGGCACCGCGTGAACGAACGAGTCAAAACGATGTAATCCGAATCATGGATGAGGAGAAAGTAACGAGTGACTGGTAATGAACGAATGTGAGTCGAAAGGATAGATATTGAATCATATTGAGTCGTTAATTGTGCAGTGTCGACGGAGGCGAGAGCGAGCGCAAGCGAGGGATGAAGTGAGAGTGACATGTATGTCACGCTCCTGCTACACACGCCCTCCGAGCATCACGAAGAGATGCTCTACCATGTCCTAGACACTGGCTGCACGCCAATTCACAGCCAACGGCACCTCTTCAACCTCACTATCCTCATAAATCAACTCTTCTTCTTCATCTTCGCCCTCGGCATCTCTTTCCCCGGCTTCAACATCATCAAACCCCGAGACCATCCGCATGAGGTTCCTCAACCCAGGTATGTTTCCTCGTACGAATTCATCAGCAGAGATTTCCTGAACACTATCTTCAGGAGATCCCACACGAAGAGCATTGAGTTGAAGTCCATTGACACCCATATGTGTGTCGTAGGCAGGAACAGGTGACAGGACAGGGGAATGAACCGGTGAGTATTCAGGAGTATTGGGTGGAGGTGTGGCACTCATATGAGTATCCAAGTCGCCTCCAGTCATGTACACACCCAGTTCTCTGAGTGTCTGGCCGTCAGACACCCCCTGTGCATACGACGGCAAATGACCAGGTTCCTCGTTAGCCGTGTGAACTGGAGGGTTGCGACGCCTTTTACCACGGAACGCCCTCTGTGTATCACGACTGTATGGGGAGTATGTCGTGTAGTTCCTCTGTGAACCACTGTGTCCACCTCTGTAGCCACCACGACCTCTCCCACGCCCATAACCACGTCCATCGCTTCTTCCCAGGTCAAGCTCCCGCTCAACCGCCTTCGTAGCCTCCAACGTCATCAACCTTTCAAACAACGCCTTCTGTGAAGGACGAATCGTTTCGACCCCCATTGCCTCGCACAACTTCAACAGATCCCCTTTCCTGAGGACGTCGGCAAGACTAACCGCGAAGAAGGCATGATCTAGCATAGTGCCCAGGTCGACGTTCGGAAGGGCAAATTTGCCATATGATCCAGGGTCCGAGTTGTAGATTGTAACCCACTTCTCATATCCCTCGGGTACATCATAAGGCGTACGACCACTACGATAGATCTCATGCGCCTGCAAGAAACGCCATACTTGTTCCGAAGACCAAGACGAACGTGCACCATCCGCATTTACGGCAGAAACAAATACACCATCATTTCTACGGGTCAAGAAACGATGGGAGAACTTCCGCTGAGCAGGAGCACGACGAGCCATGATGCAAGGGTTGGAAGGATGTGATTTGCAGTTGCAAGATGAGTACCAGACGCGAGGCGACCAGTGATTTTTATTGTCATTCTGGTGCGTTCTTTTATCCTCTTTCCATCCTATGCTCGCTACCGAAATATTGCCAATTTCAGACGCATTTTTGGGGTCTGAAGTAGTACCTGAAGGCAGATGCGAGGCATTCGGAACCCCTAAAACATCGTAGTAGGCATTAAGTGCATCGAGATGTTCAATTTCGTGCAAGGGCAAGTAAGTAACGTCTCCTGACTTCCATCGTACCTTGAACACCGCTGACTCACCACAACCAGTGTGTGACTCGATCCTGTCCACCATCCATTCACCACTGCCCTCGCTACCTTGGCTCAACTGGTTGTCCAGACGGCCAGGGAACAGCCGGTCATCATTAGGAATGTGTGGGCGCAATAACGAGGCATGAAATACGTCGTGAATACCCCTTGCCACCATACTTTTAGGTAATTCCACCTTAAATGAATAATTTCCAAAGTCTTTCAGAATTCTGTAGGGTCCTACGAACTTCAGTATCAGTTTACGTGCCAGGCCCTTCTCAAATTTCAAATTCTTTGTCGAAAGGTAGACCAAATCATTTTCCGTGAATGGCGCAGTCTGGCGTCTCCTATTCGCAGTTCGAATTTGTTTTGTTCTGGCCGCCAGGACACTGTCATGTGCCGCCATCAGAGCCAACTTCCGCTTCAACGCAAAATTTCGAATTCCTGGAAATTCATCAGGTGGCGCTGAGTCCCATATCATTGACCTTGGCATTGCACCCGTGTTGAGATAGAAAGGGGCGTAGCCTGTCGTTCCAGACCTTGCGCTATTGATCGCAAACTCAATCATGGGCAATTTCTCAACCCAATCTTTTTGTTTTTCTCCTACGCATTGCCTCAACATTTGTCCAATAGTCCTATTTGCTCGTTCCGTGGCACCATCCGTCTCAGGATGATACGCACTTGACATTTTGAGTTTTGTACCTATTAAGTGATGTAGCCGTTGCCAAAAGACACTTGTGAACAAGACATCCCGGTCGCTGACTATAGACTTGGGTATTCCGTGAAGTTTGTATATGTTTTCAAATACCAGTTCAGCAATCTCTTTGGCAGAATATGTCACGCGGCTGGGGACAAGATGCACCATCCCCGAGAAGAGACAAATTACGACTGTTATTGAGTCATATTCACCATCCCGGTTGCAAGATGTAGGGAGTGGCCCTACAAAGTCAATCCCAATTGACTCCCATGGACGTCCGGGTGTTTTTAACGGGTTTAGCAATCCGTAAGGTTTTTGGTTACTTGGTTTCCTCCTTCGGCAGGTCTGGCATGTTTCGCAATATGCTACTGTATCATGTACCATATCTTTCCACCATACATGTTCTCGAAGGTATGCAATTGTCTTTGCTGGTCCTAAATGTGCCAGAACAGAATGTGCCTCTGAAATAACTAACTCACGTACATTTCGGCCTTCATGAAAAATCCGTGAAATGCACAGAGCTCGGCGGCCTTCGTGTATGATGAATACAAGATTCTCCTGTATGTCAAAATTCTTGAACTCTTTAGGCTTGTTGGTAATTTCCTTGAAAAAAACATCTTCTGAATACCGTCCCCGGATGATTTGCAGTAAGTCAAAGCCGCCATCATGCATCTGACCCACAAGCGACACATCACTGATATTGTTTTCAAGGTTGTCACCATCATTTTCAGGTTCAACCTGAGACACTGAGTCGTCATTATTGACCTTTGTGATCATTTTTCCGGGCCCTTTGATGGTGATCAGTCCCTTCATTCTAGCAGCAAATTCCTTTGAGGTTTCCGCACGCCCCGTTTCTGCAGATGCCACTTCTTTCCTTGGTCTTCGCTGACGGGTTTTTGATGTGTCGTCTTTGGCCTCTATAGGAATACTGTAAATCTTTGCTTGTATGCCTGCTAATAGAGGAGTAGTTTTGTTAGTTACAATAATGGGATCTTCATTGACCACATCATAGTACGTATACTCCGAATTAGCACGTTCTGTTCCCGGAGCATCATTTGAGTAGATCCGGGAAAGTGTGTCTGCCAGAACATTGTCCACCCCTGGAACATACATTACCTCAAAGTCAAATTCTCCAATCTTTTCCATCCAACGAGCCTGCCTGCCTGACAGGTTACGCTGTTTGAGTAAGTGAATTAGACCCTTGTGGTCAGTGATCCATGTAAAGTGAACTCCTTGTAAAATATCCCGATGTCTAAGCATGGCTTCAATTCCTGCAAGCATTTCAATTTCATGCACAGGGTAATTCTGCTGTGCCGTAGACAGTTTTGCTGAGAAAAAAGCTGCAACTTTTGCTGTCCGCCATTCTCTGCCCTGACTAACAACACCAGCAATTCCTGTTGCACACCCATCCGTAATCAAAAACACAGGGTCTTCCTTTGGACCATAAGTAAGTGGTTTCCTTGCATGGTTCCTGCCCGCATGTACTATGTTCTTGATATCCTCAAATGCCCGTTGGTGTGTATGAGTCCACCGAAAAGGTACTGTGTCCCCTGTCAAGCCATGAAGTACAGCCATAGGAATACGTATGTTTCCTAGATCCTCGGCAAGGTATCCGACTGATCCAAGAAAACCCCGTAACAAGTCGCGGTTTGTAGGAACCTTCCATGCAAGAACAGAGTCCACCTTTTCTGGGTCCATACGTATTCCACCATTCCCCACAATTCTTCCCAGTAACTTTACCTCTGGTTTAAGAAAATGGAGCTTGTTTTGGGACAAATAAAATTTCTGTTCACGCAGGATGTTAATGACCTGTTTGACATGCTGAACATGATCCTCCAGTTTATTAGAGTAAATCACAATGTCGTCCAGGTAGACATCCTTCCTATGTATGCACCAAAGTAGTAGTTCATCACTGCCTGGAATGTTGCGCCGCCATTGCAGTCACCCATTTGGATCACATTACTAACCATGTTTCCATCAGGTGTAGTCATTACAGATCGAGGGACATGTTCCTTTATGATCCGTATCTGTTCATAAGCATTTTTCTGATCCAGCATAGAAATATACTTTGCCAATGCTACACGGCGCAGAATTCCTTCAATGTCTGGGAGTGGGGAAGCCATCTTGACAGTGTTTGCATTACGATCTCGCAAATCGTAAACTGTTCTGACTTCAGGCGGAACACTCCCTGGTTTACGGAGAAACATCATGGGAATCCCATTTCCAGCAGTGGAAACCTCCCATCGGTGCGATTTCAGATAAGCCTCCCGTTTAGCTGCCCATTGGCCCCGAAATGCTTCAGGACATTTAGACGGCCTCCACGGATATACTTTTTTCTCATCAATGAGTGGAATAGAGTGATTTATTGCCCGAAATGGAGGAAGCTCAGTATCCTCCACGTTCCTGCAGATTGGTAAGGCATAACTCATGAGCTTCTGACGTACCTGTTCTAAGTGTTCCTCATAGGTGTCCACAGCTCGAGCTGCAATCTTTGAAGTGCCATCACCTTTTATAGGCTGTGCATCAATGTATGATACTACAACCCTTGCAGGATTCATTCCAATTGTCACACCATGTTGGAATAGCCATGGTGTTCCCAGAATCAAGTCGTAGCCTGAAATATTTGCAATATCCAGGTAACGTTCTTCATTTATTTGTTGATATTTGAGATTAACTTTTGTGCCACAGTTGACTCGTGAACGAGACCCCTGTACTGCAAGTTGTAATGATAAAGGTTTGGCCAGCTGTATCCGTGGGACTTTTAATTGATCTGCTAAAGTTGAGGACATAAAATCCCCAATTGATCCAGAATCAAGCAGTGCTCGGACGGGCTGCCCATTAACCTCCACAACTACTACCACTGGTTTAGGAACAATGCGTGTGAAATCCTTGGGAGTAGCAGCACTCCGCCGCAGACCAGTCATTGTTCCTCTAGGGACTTGGACAGCCCCAATAAGAATGCCATCGAAGTCATCCTCCTCAAAGTCATCCTCATCCGACCAGGACAGTGGCCATTCATCATCACTCCATGGCAGTGGTACTTCATTTTCCTTGTTGTCATTGTCACTATCCGGAGGAGCTGGAGCAGGAGGTCCTGGAAAGTCATTGTCATTGTCTCCAGGAGATGCATGCTCCAAGTCGTATATGTCATGGTCATCAGCAAATATTTTTGTAGCATACCATCTTCGAATATCAAAGGCATGGTTAATCAGCAGGTTAACTGGTAAGTCCTCCCGCCAATGTTCACGATTCTTGAACCGCCGATAATCTATGATTTCAAAAACTTCATCAGATTTTTGGGTAACCTCAAACCTTTGATCATATTCTGATCGGTACCATATATGATCTGATGAGTAAGGTGCTCCTGCATTTAGTTCCTGTGCAATGAGATTACTTATCTTAAGGTCTATAGTTTGGGTGTTGTCTGCACTATCGATACTTTGTTGTGGTAACCGGAATCGAGTTGCCCGTTTTCTTGTATACCAAACACTTGGTGCACGATCACGGGCTGTTAGCCAAGCCTGTGTGAAACGCTCTTCTGACAGAACATGAGAGTCCCACATGCGGTACCAGCCTGTCCCACTTTTTTGAACACGAAATCGTTGTTGTATTTGATTTGTGTACAAATCTCCAGGATATGGCTGACCCTGATGTAGAATTTTTTCCATGGCTTGTGCAAATATGTCACCTATTGGATGATGACCTCGATCATGTGGAATACGACCTTCCGATATGCAAGTTTGACAACCATCCCAGCATGGTGCATTCTGTTGGGCTTCCCTTGCCCTTCGAAGTAACACCAGTTTATCCCGATAGTGTGAAATGATGTCAAACGCTTCATTTGTTATCAGTTCCATGTCAATCAATAGAGATGTACCTTCATTTTCTTCCATAATAGCAATGGTAGAGTCATATCTCTCAACTTTCCATTCAGTTTCCTGAACTCCATTTGCGCGAGGAGGGTATTCATCTGCTCCCTCACGTATGGCAGCTAGTACTCCTAGTGATATAACATCTCCCATACATGGACCCGAATCCCATGCCTCAAGGTTTATTATTCCCATTCCACACCGGAATGTCCGACGATCTGCATACCATTTAGGCAAGTTGAAATCCTTATTATATAACAAACGTGAGTCAATCATCTCAATGCATCCGTCATGTGCTTGATCAATGATGACATGAACACCTCCTCGGGTGCTGCACACTTGGAATCGGTTCTCTAAAGGTCCTAAATTTCGGCGACCATCATATGGATATGGTCCTCCCATTACCAGGACTTCTATGGCACGTTGAGATGCAAGATCACCAATCTTCTCTCTACGTATTTCCGTGTTTGTATTGAGTTCAATTGCAGATATCTGTAGTGATTCCAGAGTTTCTGTTTGTTCTGCAAACTGCCTCAATCTCTCTGTCTGGGTAAGGTCAATTCTGACTGCATGTGCAGCCATTCCAGGTGCCTTTCCATTCCTATTACCTTTCATGGTGTTTCCATTAGGGCAGTGACGTGAGACGTGGCCAGTTTCCTTGCAGCGAAAACATTTTCCTTGTGCTCTAAGTGTGTCGCGCTCCTTGTCAGTCAGTTTTGGTGTTCTTTTCTCACCTTTCCTTTCTTCATGTGGTTGACTCTTATTCTCAGGTTTCTTCTGTCCCGATGAGCTTGAACTAGCTTGGTCAGATTGATTCATCTTTCCACTAGGTCCATAGCCACTCTGTGATTTAACCTCGGGGTTAGTCTTTTGCAAGTTCTCACCATTATTACGAAACCTTCGTGAGTGATTGTTCTTGTTCCATCGTCTCTGAGAGTCATACTGACGACTGTCATCCGGCACATTTTCTGCAATCTCAAGAGTTTCTGCAGACTCTCGAACCTGTATCCATGACACCTTCTCAGGATGGAGCTTTTCCTTCCATAGTGCCCGCTGTATGCTAGCGCGTAAGCCATACCAGAATTTAATTACCTTTTCTCTTTCCGATATGTTACCTATCATGTTACAGAGTTCCTCAATTTCATATGAGTACTCTGTCACTGATTTATCCTTTTGATATGCCTTTCGGAGCTTTTCTCGTTGCAAAAGCTGATAGTTTATGGGAAAGCAGTAATCAAACATTTCCACAAAGAAGCGTTGCAAATCCCACTGGCCTACATTCATAGCCACCTTCTGTGTGTAGAAGTCATATGCTCGTCCTTTCAGGAATCGAGACAAGACAAAGACCTGTCGCTGAGGTTCTACATTACCAGAGTTGACATAGTCTGTACCCTCAGTGATAAAGCGATGGTAATTTCGTGCATCTGGTGACCCATCATATGTACCGGGCTTGATTGGTTTAATCAAGCTTCGAGTTGAAGTTGAAACTGTTGTGCCTCCTTGTGCACTATTGGCCCCGGAAGGTACACTGTTCTTAATGTTACGCAATGCTGCACCTAAGTAACTGTTAGGTGCTAGATTGATGCGTGGCTCCGAGTTTCCTTGAGCTTCATTCCGTGTAGGAGTTGGGCCCTTTGGCGCGCCCTCCGCATCAATCCTACTATCATGTGTTTGCCTTTCTTTCCATATACGAAGCACATTACTTTGACCCATGATATCCAGTTCTTCTGCTGGAATACCCGCATTTCCCCAATTACGTGGGTCAGGACCTTTACCTTTATTGATAGGTCCTACAGTTTCTTCACTGGATTCAGACCCATTGATAATAGGAATCTGCTGTCTTGCAAGCATTAATTGTTCCTGTTCATCAGTTAACATAGCGCGGGCTTGCGCCACCATTAACTCTTGGTCTTCAGTGAGTATGTTACGGTGCGGGCTTATCTGAGCCCCTTGGCGTACAGTAACATCAGCACGTCCTTCAAAGGAACCCGTACTTCGTGCACGCCTTCGTTGGACCCTTAACCATGGTCCACCTTCATCTATGTCAGTATTTATTCCATCAATCTGAGGAGCTTCTTGAAGAGAGGCAACTCCTCTAGATTCCAAACTTGAACCGTTTGCAACCAGTTCAGGTTCCTGTACTGACACAGGTGTTCCTGGGCCCGCGGCCCTGCCATCGAGGTCACCACTGAGCGGGGTATCGACCACTTCTTCAGATACACTAGGAACCAAACCTGCAGTCCCATTAGTTGTATTATTAGACGTACCCGATTCCGCGTTAGCGGCTCCTCGATTTCTCAACGAATATCTTGACGACATAAGTTGTACTTAGAGAAAAAAAATGTGAAAAGATGTCGACTTGACGGGGTTTCCTGGTTGATCACACCGGGGTTAATTCCTGAGCAAGACGACGAGAATGATAACGAGTAAGAGAGTTAAGTACGAGTTGACTTGTACAGTCAAAAATATGTGACACAAGTGTCCTAAAACAGTTGAGTCACACGGAAAGAACTTAGACGAATTCCACGAAAGACTGGTTAAAGTACTCGTAGAATTGAATGTTGCCTATCTACTACAAGATTCAGCCTTTATATATGAAATCCAAGATCCCGGCACCGCGTGAACGAACGAGTCAAAACGATGTAATCCGAATCATGGATGAGGAGAAAGTAACGAGTGACTGGTAATGAACGAATGTGAGTCGAAAGGATAGATATTGAATCATATTGAGTCGTTAATTGTGCAGTGTCGACGGAGGCGAGAGCGAGCGCAAGCGAGGGATGAAGTGAGAGTGACATGTATGTCACGCTCCTGCTACAAACTATTTGGCACTGTTTTTGACGACGACCAGCACCTTTCTATCAACGCCCATCATGAAGTGCTCATCATCTCATCATCTCTTCCAAGACCGTTGTTCTTGAAGCTTATGCTCTACGTAGCTCCTGCTTTACAATTTCTCAAATACGGATCAGAAACATCGTCAACTGGCCCTTATGTGAAAGAAACACACTGCCTCCAGCCATCCTTGTCGTCTAGACACAACCTTTGCATATCTCTTCACGCGCTGCATCTCCGGCTCTACGTATGGCCCATGACATCGCTATCTGTCCGACACTACATTCAAACTCAGTGCTCTCCTTGAGCATGAACAATTGACGCCTGGTGTACGTACAGTCATTCGCGATCTACGGTGGGTCCACAGGATGAATATTAATACGGGTTGTATTCTGGTAAGTGTTTGATGTACCCTATCCAGTGACAAGGAGACTAATTACTGCTTCTCAGGAATGTGACTCGTTTCCCAATCCACCTTGAGAGTCTCCGCAAAGCCAAATTCCTTAACTTCAGCCCTCTCTAATCCCTCCTCCAGACTAATCGTTCTCAATCTCCTCTGTCTGACCACTTGAATGCGGATTCTATCACGACCTTGACTCGATACGATTGGAATGGTGAGCAAGAGAGTGGACCTGACGCTCAACGGCGCCCGCTGCTTATCAGGATCTGCAGTTCGGTATGCTGGTGATTACTTGTGAACAACAGCACCAAAACAAAGAATTCTACGTTTTCTAGGTGCCGATACTACGCCTACTTGCGGTTCTCGGGAATCTTTTAACCTCTGTCTCGGCCAACACCCTCTGGCAAGCGACGCGTAACCCCATGCGAAGAGCAAACTTTCAACGTTTCAACCCCCACCTTACCAACGCACCTACCCCTTGGCATGCTTCATGTCGATCGCATCATCTACAGCATTCATTTGAGACGTTGAGCAGGGCGAGGCAGAGTTCTGCTGATGTTAGCCGGATTCGCCTTCACTTTATCCGGTGGTCCCTCCTCAGTTGATTCAAAAGCTTCGTGTACCGCCTCCGACACTCAGCTGAATTTGACGATGACACATGGACGATAGAACCACGAAGACGTTGACTCCACCGAAACGCTGGCTAACGATCAACTCTTCCGGATCCTTTCCTCTCCCAAGCCCAAGCTTCAGAATACAACTTCGACCCCTGTTACAGTACCTCTATCCTCTCCGATTCAACTCCCTCCCCGCATCCCCATCAAGGTACCGAATACGATTTTTACTCACCCTTCTTCGTCACTGCCTCCAACTCCTTTCTACAAATGCATTCGGCCCCTGTGGGATCATGGGCGAAGATCATCATCGACGAAGACTGACGCCTTCGAAGCTTTGCGAAACCGCACTTACGGCGCTCAATCAACCTCAGGAATATCGTCGGGCTTGAACTTTCATCATGCAACGCTTTCTCAGCCTCAAAAGCGGTGATAAGGTTCTTTGAGCGAAACCCTGGAGGAATCGTCTCGAGTTCAAGAACAATGACGTATGTTGCTTCATCTGTCTCGTGCTTTTGCCTTCATTGACGGTCGAACGTTGACTCAGACTCGAATCTCTTATAACAAATCGTAATCCTTCCTTTGTATCTCAATATATCCCGTACCAGAAATACGAATTCCTGTTGTCCATCGTTGCCTTCTGTCAATTCGAAGACTTGTTGAAGACGCTTCCTTTGGGTTCAAGGCGACCCTTCAAGCCTCTTCCCTGACATTCAAACTTAGACCACCCTTTTTTTCACAATCCCAAGTCCGAACGCTCCTCTATGCGGTGTAGATGAATATCTCGAACAAGACTCGAATCTAGAAGCGTGCAATCTCATTCGATAGATCCGATCCTTTCAAACTTGGCGTTCTTATTCCCGTGATACGCGCTATGCTGTACCCATCGTTTCTTCAGATTCTTGGATACCAACACCTGGTGACGCCATCAACGCCTCCCCCCCTCCCTCTGCTAACCATCAAACAGGACACAGACTTCACGTTCTAACCATTTCATCTTGATATAGTATGTAGCCGGTGCCGCAATCTTTAGCGTCCTCACGATCCTTCCTGTGATTCATTAGTTGTCAAGGCGGGGGGCTTTCATTGAAAAGGAACAACATATGTGCGTCATTTTTTCTTCATTTTGACTTTCTCGCTTGTACTTGATCAGATCTCTTGCTGAACGTCGGTTTCATAGATATCAAAATGTGATCTATACTCGAAACTTCGCATCTTTCCTGTTTCCCATCTTCAATGATCTGACATAGCGCATGACGTCTTCTAAGATGCGCGTAACTGTTGTATGTACTTACTGCATACCAGGTTTCATGGGCATGGACGTATCTATATAAACTCATTCTATAACAGCGCTTCAGGCTATCATTACGCTATTTCTTCATTTTGTCCTGCTGGTCGGGACAAAATCTGCTGGTGTGGAAAACAACTATCATTTTCTACCACTCCCCTCGCTTTCCACATTCGAAATCATGAAGCTCTTCTCTGAGCTGAGGATTGCCAGCATTTTCCTTCTATCACTCTTTTTCTCATGCAACTGCACTCCGATTCCACAACCAGATGGACTCGTTCCTCGACTCGAACCAGTTTCCTTTCCGATACTAGCAAGGTCGACTCCGCTCTCTAAACAGGATGATCCAAAGATCCGTGAGTAGATTGACATGTTTTCAACTCAGGCAATACTCATCTCTTCCGCTTTATGTCTCTTCAGCGTCGCACAATCGGGAGGACCAGGAAGAGGCCCCCAACCCACCTCCTAATCAACGCAGGCCTCTTCCGTGGGATCGGCGAGAGCCTCCGTCTGGTACGGGACCAACTCAATCTCGACGGCCAAAAAGAGAGCCAGCGCTGAATAAGGAGGAACAGGGAACGGCTGGCAAGGCATTATTGCAACCAGTTCAATCTAGTTGGATCGACAAAGAACTGCCATGGAACAAAAACCCAGGAGAAAAAGGCAGTTGGACGAATGTCCAAATAAAAGAAGTCATTGCATACATCTATTTCTATCGATACTCCGTAAAGAGAAAACTTCAACCACATAAAAGGGACGAAATGGCGGAGAAGTATGGTTCGGACAGTTCGCCACTCAAAGCTCAGGAGGAGAAAAAGAGACTGCAGACCGTTACGGACCGAAACCAGCTAATCGCAG
>JABAJW010018094.1:0-12295 GCA_018855395.1 Arthromyces matolae
CACCACCCCCAGATTATAATGTCACCATCTCTGGGGGCATTATAATCTACCTTTCCTCACCCTCATATTACCCACCACCTCCGTATTATAATGTCTCCATCTCTGGGGGCATTATAATCTACCTTTCCTCACCCTCATATTACCCACCACCTCCGTATTATAATGTCTCCATCTCTGGGGGCATTATAATCTACCTTTCCTCACCCTCATATTACCCACCACCTCCGTATTATAATGTCTCCATCTCTGGGGGCATTATAATCTACCTTTCCTCACCCTCATATTACCCACCACCTCCGTATTATAATGTCTCCATCTCTGGGGGCATTATAATCTACCTTTCCCCACCCTCATATTACCCACCACCTCCGTATTATAATGTCAGAATCCTTATAATCATTGTCTGACCCTCATATTACCCACCACCCCCGGGTTATAATGTCAGAATCCTTATAATCATTGTCTCGCCCTTATATTACTCTCTTGCTGTTGCCAATGAGGGCAGTATACTCTTATGTGTGACTTACAAATACACTTAGTCTGCTGAAGTCCAAGTTTCCCCGGAATTATAATACTGTGTGCGAAGGTGGGATTATAATCCAACGGCCAAGCCTGGTACAGGGATGATGTCAAATAAAGTATAAGTTTCAGTGGGATTATAATGCTGTGTGCAAAGGTGGGATTATAATGCCACTGCTACAGGGATTATGAAGTCAAATTTTTGAAGGCGAAGATCTTATTGGATTATAATGCCGTGTCACGCGTGTGCAAAAGGTGGAATCAAAAGGTGGATTTATAACGTGACACGTGAGATCGTGTTCAATTTTCATTATTGATGTCTAACTTGGACCACAAACACATCGATATCTACAAACTCATCCACGGTGGGCGACTAGGTGGGCTACTTGGTGCGAGGTCTATTGGGAGATAGGTCAGAATTCAGTGATCAATGGGGTATGGTAAGTGGTCAAACTTTTTCTTCGGTTGTGCTGCCCTATCTGATGCAGACTTTCTTCTATAATGGAATTTAGCCAGCGTGTTACAACATACCGACTCACGAACTTACTTGGAACCTGCATCTGCAGCCACTTCTTTCCCTTCCTCCTCCTCCTCCTCCTCGTCATCTTCCCGCAATTCTATAAGGACTGTCAGTGATTTCAAAGCTGCTTTGACGTCCTTTACAGATGCCTCCCAGCCGCCGACGCCTTTATCAGCACGCGAAGCATCGTCAATATGATTGGCCCACCACGCGAGCCCAAGTACTACAAGGAGCATCCCATTTGCTCCTCCTTTTCCCAACCTTTTTGCTCCTGCTTTTCCTAACTGAGATACCTCAACTCCCTCTCCTCGTAACGCTTTCCACCATTCGCCCCACTGGCTGGCAAAGCTATCGTCCACGACCACCTCATAACCCCGGCGACCTCCCCTCATCCAGTTGGAAAACACGGTTGGTCGACTGTTGCCAGGAATACGGCCTCCATCACGCTATGTTTTAGTTTTTTTCAGTCGTTCATTCTAACAAACGTTCTAGCACCTACCGGGAATCCCAAAGCCTGCTCAAACTCAACCAACCCCTCTATGCACTCCCTCCATTCTAAGCCCCACGTTTTATCGCTCAGGTAAGTAAGAGCCGTTTTCATTCCATGATTTTCTACAGGAATAAGGCTTGTTAGATCATATCGGAAGGGCTCCAGAACCGTGTTTCCAGTTCCAATTGCGCCTTCAAAGTTGAAGTTGGAAATAGCAAAGGCTGAGGTGTTCAAGGGTTTCTGCCTGGATGGAGCTATCTGTCCTTCAGGCTGCGGAAGATCGGCTCTGCGAGCTTGGAAGGATGGTGGGGTCTTATTGAGATTGTCGGATGGAGTGGACGACGGTGGAACTTGGTTGGATGGAGTCAACGATGGTGGGACGGTGTCGGATGGAGTGGACGACAGTGGGACCTGGTTGGGTGGAGTGGACGACGTTGGAGCGGTGTTGGGTGGAGTGGACGATGGTGGGACGTTGTTGGATGGCGTAGACGACGGTGGGACCTGGTCGAGTGGAGTGGAGGACGGTGGAGCGGTGTCGGACGGCGTAGACGACGGTGGGACCTGGTCGGGTGGAATGGAGGACGGTGGAGCGGTGTCGGACGGCGTAGAAGACGGTGGGACCTGGTCGGGTGGAATGGAGGACGGTGGAGCGGTGTCGGATGGGGTAGAAGACGGTGGGACCTGGTTAGGTGGAATGGCCGATGGTGGGACGTTGTTGGACGGCGTAGACGACGGTGGGACGTTGTTGGACGTGGATGGTGAGCTCTCCTTGGACGTTGTGGCTGACTCTGAATTCAACCTTTTAAGCTGAGCAAGCTCTGCTGGCGTGAGGAGCGAGGGATCCATCTTCGTCAGCAAATCTCTCATTTCCCTGTCAATTTCGGGTGTGTTCGTCATCAACTCATCCATTTCATCTATGCTTTTTGCCTTGTCCGCATTCTTCGTCTTCTTACCCTCACTGACTGCCTCAGGCTCCTCTGAGCCGCCCATGATGTGTAGGTCGTCCATATTTATATCTTCGTTGTATTTTCGTGCCAAGCACTCCTCTTTTGCTACCAAAAACGGTGAGTCGTCGAGCTGTGCTTTTCATTGTCAACACTCACAAAAGAGCTTCCTCCCATAACCAATCATCGAACTCTCCACCTGCCTGAAGCCGGCATTGTCCCACTCTGGCCAGCTCTTTGAGGTACGTCCCCACTCAGCTACGCTATGTGCACTCTGCATCACCACTTCCCCCGTGTAGTCGGGTCCGCAGAGTAAAATCGAAACGGACATTCCTACGCGGTCAGAAATCGCATTTGCAAGTGGGATCAGGTATTTCCCCGCACTGGACAATGACCTGACAACAACGACCTTAGTACGTGACGATTTCATACAAAAGCCTCTTACTCATGATAATCCTTGGCAGTAATTGGGATGTGCGAGTTATTTCGCTGATACTCCTTCAATTCGTCCTGGTAAGTCTTCTCAACCTCCTCCTCCAACGCCTCTCGGAATTCGGGCGCCTCCTTCTCCCACATCATGTTGATGTAGGTCGAGCACATGTTAATACGCATCTGGTCCGGTACGTTGCCTTGGAACTTCTGCCAGTGCTCGTTGAACTTATCTCGAATTTTGGTTGCATAATAGCGCTTTGAATACAAAGAGACGGCACTACGTTTTCGTGGTTTGGCCGTAGACGCCTTCTCCATTGACTCGAGAATCTCCATCAATATAGCATTTGGTTCGCTGGAGGTGCGGGTGCGGTGTCGGAAGAATCCACCCAGTTTCTAAAGGTGAACGTCTGAATAAGACAGATGAAATGACGTCTGATTTTTGACATACCCTTTTCAAGGCCTTGAATTTTTTCGAAGATATTTCGTAACCATCTGGCAACTCCCATTGAAGGACCTCCGCATTCGATGATGGAGTGTAAATCGGCTCGCTGTCTTCAGTGATTGGTGTGTCGGTACCCCATCGAAGTAAGAAATTACGCGCCATCTTCTCGTAGAACTTGCCAGCGTCGTTGGAGCTGGCCTCAAATGCCTCCAAAAACTCGTCCTCGTGTTCTACGAGAAACGCCAACTTCGAGCCTTTAAAATCAGACCTTCGACCAACGTCTCCAGTCCCTTTTTTGCCAGCCTTAGTTCGTTTTTTTTTCTGGGGCATTTTATGTATTGATGGTGACGCGTAGAGAGTTCGAGATGGAAGCAGGTAGTCGCCCGGTGGATGAAAGCGTGAATGTGACACGTAGAGAGTTCGAGATGGAAGACACGTAACGACTTCAAGACCCAGCGCCTGTGTATATTTCAAGTTGTTTTGTTGAATTCTTTTGCCATTGATAACAGACCTGACGTTTTCCATTCATCACAAATGCCACAGATGGGATTCATTTCGATTGCCATCTCGATTGCCACACGAAGGGTCAGGGTAGTTGCCACACGGACGATAAGGTTAGAATTATTGACTGTTTGTCCATATATATTCTCTCACAAACGTTCATTGTTGGTTGTTGCTCGCAGACTATGAAGGTTCCCACGTCTCCCAAGTCTACTGAACGCCCCAACGCTAGCAGCTGCATTGGCGAAGCAGACGGTAGGGTTCTTCAGGCTTTATTCTCAGGTTCTAATCGAATCCCCCCAACAGTGTATCAGTCCGCACCTACACGCCCATTCTACCGCATTACAGTTGGGGTCGCACCCTCCGATTGTGGCTCATACCCTTCCACTCCGCCCTCCAGTCGTAACAACTCTCCCACTTTGGAGTTGCCTTCGCCCTCTGCTCCTGAAACTACAAGCCAATCGCCTCAACTGCCTCCGCCTCCATACACTCCCAGCGCTGCCAGCGGCGTTTATCGAAAATCTCGCAAAGGAGTCTGGTATGAAGTTGGCCACGCCATGCATCCTTCGAATCTTAGAAATTTTTCGGGTGAGCCGGGGGTTGAGGGGTTTTATGCCGTTTTCGTCGGTCAACAGACGGGGATCTTCCGTTCCTGGTAAGACCAAGATTCATTCAACTCCATCTTGCTTGATCTTGAAAGTCTTTTAGGGAGTATACAGAGTCGTTGGTTGTTGGTGTACCGGGTTGCTGCCACAAATGTTTCCCCACTTGGGACTCAGCTTTCGAGGCCTATGCATCTAGATACGCCCGAGGGTCTGTGGAGGGACGAATACTACTCGCTCGTCGGTAGACTTTGACTGTACTAACCTTTTTTGAACAATCAATTGTCATATCGTATTTTCCAACGTCTGATTTGCCTTTGAACAATTTTATGAATGGTCTTCAATCAATTTTCATATTGTATTTTCCAACGTCTGATTTCAAACAATTTTTCAAACAATTGGATGTAAATGAACAGTCTTCAAATAATATACGACATTGTACGTATGACTACTTATGTGGGAGAGGCGTGATGCCGTCTCTGCTTAAAATTGTCCAGCCTTCCATGAATTTTCACATATTCTCTGTTGAGGAATGAGAATGGTCAGAGGAAACGAAAACGAACGACTAACTCGACTCTGCGCCAGCGAGCTTTCTTGATGAGTTCAACTCGGTGACTGAAGGTTTGGTTAAACGAAGTCCACACCAACTGGTCAAACAACAGTTCGAACTCACTTCTCACGATATCGCCTTCCAGCCTCTTGCTTGGCCAACTTTCTGGCTCTCTGTACTTCCAGCGGCAACAAATGGACGTTCCTTCGTGCAATAGCGGCTCTCTCTCTGGCCTTTTCTCGCAACGCATCGATGTTTCTACGGTCAACAAGTGAGAAAAATCATCGAGGATGAAACGTGGACTGACCTGGCCCTGTACCTCTTCTGTGCTAATCGTCTAGCAAGTTTTTGCTGCTCGGTGAGCACTTTGTTGGGCATGGACGGCGGCGGACGCGGTGAAGGAGTGCGATCAAGGCGGTGGCGGATGTGGTGAAGGAGGTGGATGCGGTGAAGGAGGTGGGCGCGGTGAAGGAGTGCGGTCAAGGTTAAGACGGTGGTGGATGCGGTGAAGGAGTGCGGTGAAGACGTGATGGCCGTGAAGGGTTTATGAATGGAAGAATGATCTCATTATTGAAAAGAGAACATATAGTAGATAAACACAAATTTGACCTTGTATAAAGATCAAGAGCTGTGAACTGCAGCAGGCGTCCAAGAACACAAGGAGAGGTTACGAGAAAGCCGCCAACGAAGTTTGAAAAATAACCAACAAGGTTTGAAGCAACAGCAGAGCAATATGCCGTGATTTGTAGCATGTGGCACGTAGTTCGCGATATTTTTGACACAATTTTGACGATATTAGGAGATCGCGGGGCAACCAGCAGTGATCTTGCTGCTCAGCATCACCAGAGATGACCAACGGAATAGAATATCACGCTTGGAAGGCAGTGTAAATGCCTGAATAGCTCGAGTAACTCAAACTAGAAGATGTAATGAGTACGCGCTTCAGTACATGCAAGAGACCATACCAATATTTGAGTTGACTTTCGACCTAAACTGTGCACCTCCCACCAATTTTTTTTTTGCCGTCCTCTATTCTTAGTTTCTGGCAAGTCGTCCAGTCACTTAAGTTATTCTATATGTTCCAAGGGTAAAATGAAGTCAATTGAATTTGGGAGGACGATATCTAATACATCATACAAACTCGGCTACCTTGCTCAGCATCGCCAGGCCTTTAGACCATCTCGAGGCTCTTTCGTCCTCACGATTCTGGAGCTGCTCCTTGGTTGCTTTCTCCAGAAACTCCTTGTCGGTACAGAAGCCGTTGTGCACGTATCTTAAGAGGCAACCCGAGGTGAACTGGGTAAAAGAGAAGCGCTCCTCACCCTCCGCAATGGGGATATTTGAGTGGGTGAGCAAAGCGGACGGTATGAGGATGGTCGCTCCCGCAGGAAATCGAATAACGAGGCCCAAGTCCCAGAGAACAAGATGGCCACCAAGATCGGCGTTGAAGTTGCCAAGCGCAGTGATGGCACACCAACCCCATGCCAGATTCGAGCGATCCACATGTGGAAGGGTGGTGGTTCGAGGGCCAAGGTTGAAGGTACACGCAGCAAAGGTGCTTCGAGGAAAGTTATGGTGGAGATGGGGATTGTGATCGAGGAGGCTCTGCATATTGCTCCGATAGTATTCATGAACACGAGGGGCATACGTGGCGAACACAGAGGCTTGGAAATGAGCTATGCGCAGGGCCGAGGTGTCACAAAGAGCTCGATAGAGTTCGGACTTGATAGAATCCTGACGAAAGTTGCTCGCGCACTGTGGAAAGTAGGTAAAGTTAGGATACGTTGCGTAATGTCAACGTCAATAACGCACCTTTCGACCGTTCCCAAACCCAATACCAACTGTGTCGGAATAAAACTTCCCTCTACGAGTTTCCTTGCCCTTTCCACCGGCACTGATCTTCTCACGAACGTTCCTCATGTCGTCAGCAAAGCGTGTTACGGCTCCCTTCCACCCAAGTTCCGTTGGTTGGCCAGCCAGAACGCCAATGACGATGCCGTCCACTTGATCAACAACCGGATGCGTGCTGCTGAAGGAATATGTTAGATCGAGAGTAGAGTCCAGAATAATCATTACATACTAGCCATCCCAGTCAACATAAGCAAACCCCTCCTTCTCCAACAAACTCTCAACGTCTTGACCGGAGGACGCAGGAAGAGGTTTCGGATGCCCCAACCAGCCAGACGACGTAGACTTAGCATTCTTGATAAAAACCTTCGTGACCACAGGCTTCGATTGGGATCGACGTTTTTTGGCAACGCGCTTGATGGAAGTAGCAAAGGGTAGGCGGAAGGGATCTTGGGTCTTCATGTCCATCCTCGCCTTTTTCCGACGTAAACGCTTGAGGCGAGCGCGGCCCTTCAAGTGGGCAAATTCGATAGCGTCCTGGGTTGCTGAGTTAGTGATGACTGGTGAGGTCTCGGTCTTCTTCTCATCATCTGGGCGTTAATCAGTAGATAAAAGATTAATCGTTGACGTGACACTTACTCGGTTCGCAATCCTCATCATCTTCCGGATCAATGTAGTAGTCATCGGGGTTGCCTTGAGATGCATGCTCACGGACTTCATGATCTTTTCGAAGTTGAAGTTCGACATTGAATGGGATGTGGGCCAGAATAGCCTGTGAATCTTGATAAGGGGAGAATACTGCACCAGAACGTGTACCTGGAGACATCGCGTTAGTAAGTTGTGGAGGAACGAGAGTCCAAGGCCGGCCCTCATTCCTCGAGAAAGATTGGAAAGGGTTTGAGATAAGTTCTGGAGGAACGAGAGTCCAAGGCCGGCCCTCATTCCTCGAGAAAGACTGGAAAGGGTTTGAGAGCCCAATCCGGGGGGAAAAAAACAAAAAAAAAAAAAAAAAAACCCTGAGAGTCCAAGGCCGGCCCTCAACGTGTACAATGTAACCAAAAAACGCGCCATGAATGATGAGAGAAGAAAAGGAAATAACACAAAGAAAAAACTGGGAGTCCCGGGCCGAAGCTCAGGGCGAAGAAGACGCGTGAATGACGCGAAGAAGAAGCGGGAATGGCGCGTCATGACTGATCGTTGACGAAGACGATGGAAGAAAGGCGTAACATAAGGATTAACAAAGGAAGATACTCACTCATTGCTGTGGATGGTGGGGGAAAAGGAACAAAAGAAAACAAAATATATGTTTTGTTTTGTTTTCTCGGTCTGTTTGTTTTCGCTTGGGTCAGGTGACGGGTTTGTCCACATCAAACTTGGAATTTGGTTCAACTCCTCTGAACAAACGTCCAACAATGCCTCGAACCGCGCGCAGCAAACCCAATACTCGATTATACACACACCAACCGGCCACAAGTTCAAAAGTATTCACGAGCAACAAGTCTGGCTATGTTCGAAGTGTCGATCAGACTGTGTCAATTGATTCTTCAGACGAAACGGACGTCACCATGAACGAATCTTCGACTGATCTCTTTCCGATTGGCGACGAAGATCTTGACACGCCTGCGTTGGACAGCGAGTCAAACCCAATACGCCCCAGCGAACTTTCTGGCATCAAAGTAAAACCACCTGCCAAGCGTTATCTGAATTCGGTAAGCTTGCGGTATCTTTCAATGAACGTTGACTGACTGTTGGTTTTTCAGGATAATCCTCTTCACACCTGGAGGACTGGTTATCGCAATACTTATCTTGACGCGATGTTAATTTTGGAGGGTCGCGGTCGCTTTCAGGCTCAGGGGTGCTCAAGATGCGGAGAGCTTGAGCCGAGGTATCGATGCCTTGATTGTTTTGCTTGTCGAATGGTTTGTCAGGGGTGTTTAGTGAAGTGTCATAAGGATGAGCCACTGCATCGGATTGAGGTGCGTCGATTAACATATGCACCACAACGTCAATGACGGCTACGTAGGTTTGGAGCGAGGAACACTTTTCTCGGACTTCTTTCTTTGAGATGGGGATCCGGTTCCAGGTGGGGCACAATGGGAGCGGACGATGCATGTTCGCTACCCCAGCTCACAAAGATCTCATGGTCATTCACGTAAACGGCATTCACCATGTTCTCATCGACTACTGTAGCTGCAGCTCAGCGTACGAACCATACCAACAGCTTCTGGATGCAGCATTATATCCCGGCACTCCTTTAGAACCTCAGACCTGCGCAACATTCACCGTCCTACGCCAATTCCATACTATGAACTTGCAGGGAAAAATTTCTGCATTCGATTATTACAAAGCGTTAGAGCTTATGACAGACGCCAACGGCATGATAAAGCTACGCGATCGACTGCCATCATTCATGATCATGGTTCGAGAGTGGCGCCACCTCAAAGCGGCAAAGAGGGCAGGGGGGGGTCACTCTGGTGTGAAGTTGGAAGAGACTCCTCGAGGCGAATTTGCAGTCAAATGCCGAGCATGTCCTGTCCCCAAGGTAAACCTTCCGCCAGGTTGGGAAAACGCACCTGCTGAAACTTCGTGAGTCTTCCCTTTGTCTCCATTGAATGTAATTTGATATGCCAAAATAGGTGGCTTTACCAGCTTATATTGTCTCAGGATGCGAATTTCCGGCTAAAAAACCGCCTAAGATCATCGAATGAGAAGGACCCCTCGCTTCAACCTGGTTTTGCCTACTTTGTATCCGACGATAACTATCTCAGCCATCTGGCAAAAAATCTTGGCAATGTGAACGGAACGACAGACGATGAGATCAGCCATTGTGTTGGTTTTGCTGCGATTTGGCTTGCAAATACCAGAAAATCTAAGGGACTTCGGGCAACAGGGGTGGCGTCCGTGAGTTGTTCGCGACATCAATTTTTTTGTCCAAATGGCACGGGGGACTTACAGAAAGGGGAAAAGTGCGTATTCGTACCTTTCTTCATGAATGGAGACGTTGACACTCTATTCAGATATTCAAACATGGATTTCTTGTTTTTCATGGCGCTTCTATGGACATATTTTCCCTGGATCCTCCTTTGCTATGACATTGCGTGCCAATACGCAAGGAGATTCTGGGATCGCATGGAGTTGCTTCCCGTAGGAATGAGGTTCGCTGGTCCAACGTTTGTACAATGGGCAGTCCCAAAGTTCCATCTGCCAGCCCACAAATCGGAGTGTCACGGGCCGTTTGCGTTGAATTATACACCGGGCGTTGGAAGGACCGATGGAGAAGGGGTGGAGAGGAACTGGGCTTTTTTGAACGGGGCTGCCCCTAGCACCAGCCAAATGGGCCCTGGCGCTCGTCATGACACCCTCGACGACTTCATGGGATTTTGGAACTTCCGAAAAACGGTAGATTATGGTGTGTAGAATACTACGTCGTCATGAACAATACTTATTATGGAATAGAAGCGTCCCTACTCCGAAAATTAATACAGGCCATTCCCGATGCTATCATTCATCACCAGGCTTTTGAAGCGTTTACGGAAGGTCTCCAAAAGGAGCATGCTAGTGAGCTGCTTAAGTGGAAAAGGATGGTTGAGGAATGGGAAGTGGAGAAGCGAGAGGTCAAGGACATTAGGGAAAGGTCAAAGCCTGACCCGTACCTTGTTAAAGAAGATTGTAAGCGTTTCTTGCATTGGGGTGTGAAACGTTTGACATTTCTTCGCAGCTGTCTCCGTTCATGAAATTGAAAAACAGCTTGCGGAGAAAGAGACCCGCAATGTGCAGAACGGCGGCGGAACAACAGACGCTACGCCAAGTGACTATATAATATCAGGCCTTTCTATTTTGGATAGCCAGTGAGTAATGTTTCAGGGACTTGAGGATGCATTCTAATCATACTTACGACGTCAGGTTGGCACTGAAGCCGGAAGCTGCCAAGCGAGAGCAGACAGCCAATCAAAAGGCCGTGCTCCAACGAAAGCGGACATTACTTCTCAAGAAAATCAAGAAATTTCACCAGGTTCAGCTATCTTTCACTGGACTCCTTCCGGCCGTCGATTACTCGGCTCAACCTCCGGAAGAAATTCCACTTCGCCTCCCATCAGAGCTTACAGCTGAGCAGCGCGTATCCATTCAAAATTTAGTCTCAATAGAGGATTCCTTGCGAGAAGCGCATGCAAACCAAGCTCTGGGTGATCTCCGGAAGCAACTTCGACTCCGGACGTTTTCTCTCAAGTTCAAGAATGAGAACGCTAACAGCCAGGGAACATATACCCGAATGAGAGCCCTTCAAGATCAGATCACGGCTAGGATTCGGGCGGCGGCAGTTCGTTACCGTGCTGCGAGAGAAGCATTGATGAGCCTTCGAGGAAGCGGATCTTGGGAAGATTCTTTGCGTGTCCTGAAGGACCACGATATTCGGGGAGTCAACGAACATTCCGTAGTAGAAGAAGAGGCGACGGCTCACAAACGTGCCTTGACATTGGCAAATGGTGAGATTGCAACCCTTTCAACTCTCCACCTTACAACGGGAGATGGGCATCGAACTGCATCATGGATCTGGTTTAGCGTCAGTTCTGCTGAACTCAACAACGATCCCGATGCATCACTTCACGATGGAATTCGGCTGGAATGGCTCAAGGCCCGTGCTCGAGCCCAACGTTGGAAAGAGGAGGTGAAGCTGGTGGATGAAGAGATGCGTCGGGTGCTTCAATACACGGAATGGAAAGGAACATGGTGGGACGGTCGCGCTAGCTGTCGAAATACCAGCTCCCCAAGTTTGAATGAGGGCCTACGAGCATACGCAAAGGAGCAGGCTTCTATAGAGCGAGCAAGAAAGAAGAGATGGGAATCAAAATGGCAAATGATTCGGGTACGCGCTCAAGATGCGTTAGCGGAAAAGTTAGGAGGTTTTACGGGAGGTGACCTTAGAGGAAATTTTCCGACAATCGAGGTGGATCTGGAGGAGGAGGATCTGGAGGAGGATAGCAGTCCTGAGTGGTCTGACGATGATGAATAGCCAATGTTGATTTGTTGATTATGATTGAAATTTAGTGTTAACAGAGATACATTATAATGGGGTGAACCACAAATGATATGTGAATGATGTAGGGAAAGGAAGATTGTAATGCCCCCAGAGATGATGACATTATAATACGGGGGTGGTGGGTAATATGAGGGTGGAGAAAGGTAGATTATAATTCCCCCAGAGATGGAGACATTATAATACGGAGGTGGTGGGTAATATGAGGGTGGGGAAAGGTAGATTATAATGCCCCCAGAGATGGAGACATTATAATACGGAGGTGGTGGGTAATATGAGGGTGAGGAAAGGTAGATTATAATGCCCCCAGAGATGGAGACATTATAATACGGAGGTGGTGGGTAATATGAGGGTGAGGAAAGGTAGATTATAATGCCCCCAGAGATGGTGACATTATAATCTGGGGGTGGTG